>WYDI02032074.1:836-19729 GCA_009867235.2 Psittacus erithacus
GAAGAGAATACAACGGCTCACCACTGACCGATACCCAGCCCCACCCCAACAGAATCTCCAGCCCTTCCGGGTAACTGCCCCTTACATCCTGAGCATGACATGCTGTGATATGGAATACCTCTTTGGCTAGTTTTGGTCAGGTGTCCTGTCTCTGCTTCCTCCCGGCTTCTCCTCCTCCGGGCAGAGCATGAGGCTCAGAAAGTCCTTGATTAATGTAAACATTCTCAGCAGTAGCTACAAACATCGGTATTATCAGCGCTGTTCCCAGACTGAAAGTTAGAAACACAGCACTGCACCAGCTACTAAGAATGAGAAAAAATGATGGCTACTGCTGAACTCAGGACAGCCGCCTAAAGTAGAACAAAGGAAAATCTCTTCCACATCACATGGTGAGTCAGGTTGGAAAGGAACTCAGTGTGGGACAGTACAAGGGCCAGAGCAAGGTTAACCTTGATGAGCTGGCCTTGTGTCCTTGAAGTGGAGAAGGGCAGGAGAAGAAGGAACTTGGAGTGGAGGGAAGGAACTCAGTTAACGACTGGAGAAGTGCATGAACAGCAGCATTGAACCAATCAGTATAGCAGTAGAAGCGCGTGAACACAAGGCAGTACCCTATCAGAGTGTTTCTAATGGCGCATGGTTGTAGAACAATAGTATAAAAAGCCTGTTATTGAAGCAGTAAAGGTCTTTGGCCTATACCCTGCCAAAGTCCATGTTGTCAATCTCCACAACACAGCAGCAGCTGTGAGAATATATCTGGTTGCCCAAGGCTTTATGCAGAATTTTGAAAGCCTCCAAGGATGCATACTGTACAGCCTAAACAATTTGATCCAGTGTAGCCTGGCTGTTCTTATGGAGGAAATGTTTCTCCTAATATGTAGTCAGAATCTCTCTTGTTTCAGTTTATGACCTCTACTTCTCTTCTTCGTGCGATGCATTACTGTAACAGGACTGGCTCAGTGTTTGTGGTAATGTTCCCATGTGTACTGGAGGTCTCCTATGAGCTTAACTCCCCTAGCTTCTCCCTGAAGGGTAAATACTCCAATCCTGACCATCTTGGTGGATCCTCACTTAAATGAATCCCTTTTACCCACAGCTTTATGGCGCTGGGAGGCACAAGCCTGAATGAAGTATTGCAGATGTGGTCTGGTCAGTGCTGTGTCAAAAGGGACTAGTCACTTCACTTGATCCTCTAGCCATGTTCCTGTGGGTACAGTTCAGGATCCTGTTGGCTCCTTTACTGCATGGCTCACAGTGGCTCACATTCAGTTTGCTGCTCATCAGAGCCCCTAGCATTTTCAGCAGAGCTGCTCCCCAGGCAGTCAGGCCCCAGCCCTTTCTGTTGCTGGGGTACTTGCTTCTTAGGTGCATTCTTTGCATTCGCTGTTGTTAAATTTGATGAGTCCTGTTGGACCATTCTTCCAGCCCATCTAGGTCCCTCCGGATGATGGTTATGAACTTGAATGCGCTGTTTGCTCCCCCTAGCTTGATGTGATCTGTTAAATTAAGTGTATTCTGTCACCTGCTCTTGGTCACTGATGAAAGTGTTTTAAGGAACAGGTCCCATGATAAAGCCCTGTGATACTCTTATTTATTCCTCTCTAGGCAGAGTACAACTACCTTTTGAGCCAAATCATCCAACTACCTGTTGAGTGCAGTCATCCAAACAATTATGATCCACCTATCCAGACTATAATATCTCAATTTGGGTACAGGAATATTGTATGAGACAGTGTTGAAATCTTTGCTGTGTTTTGGCTGTTGCACCATTTGTTATGCTGACTGCATAATAGGAATTCATTTTCCATGTTCTTCTACACTAACCTTTCTTTAGAACTGTATGTAACAGCACATGCTGAATACTCTTTCATTTTAAAATAATTGGATCCATTTAGGGCCATAATTCAGGCTGAATGCTCAATACCTCATTCATAGTCTTTGAATTTTAATTTTGGTTTCTTGTTCTGTACTTGAATTACTATTGATTTGGTGAAATCACGATACCATTGTCAATTTGAGTTTAATATATCATAGGTACATTTATGATACTGGGAAACAATTGGTCTAATGTTTCTGAGTTATATTTTTGATGTTTTGTTGGTTTTTTTTTTTTAAGTCATCACAGTTTTCCACTTCTACTTTAAACTATTGAATTAATTTTTATCACATTTTGGTTTTGTTTTATTAATGTGTCCTATGAAACACACATCTTGCTTTGGAAATATGAACAAAAGCAGCCGTGTTGGTTTTGGAATAAAAGAAAGTGAAGTTTCAGCGGGCCTTAAGTCTTAGAAATATCTTAAGAACAGGAGATTCAGCTCTGTTGTAGTTGTAGAGTCCTGATGAGAATAAGGTACCTGTTTTAGTCACAGATGTCTCTTTAGTTCCTTGTCATTGTTTAGGTGTCATATATTGAGGTTTAAAGGTAAAGTCAGCAAATTAATTTTAGCATTTGTGGGAAGCCAATGAAGAGAGAGATTTTGTTTACACGTGGTATCTTGAATTCCTAAGAATACAGATTTGAGCATTTTATTCTCTCAAAATTTCTGAAATACAATTGTATTATTGCCCAGTGAGGTAGATAAAAAAATACTACAGTTGAAGACAGGACATTCAAGTACATTTATCTTTCATCTATTTATAGATAGCTATTGTAAAGTGTTGGAACAACTCAAACTTGAAAAAGAAAAAGCAACCCTACAAAATAGCACTGTCTTGATGCAAAGGAAATTGAAGTTTAGATTTATTTTTTTGGCCTGAATACCACAAAATAACGCTCATATGTGAAATCAAGTTTATTGAGCAAAGAAATAAAATTTGTGCAGTACAAACCACTTTATCTTTCAATATTACTGATTTTCAAGGACATACAATGAAGAAACAAAACTACATGAAACAAAAGATTCTTTATTCTCAGGGGTTTAAAATAACTGGCTGAATATACATTTCCTTTGTGCTTCACTGGATAGTACAGAAGGTGAAAGGGAATATAAATCATAATGTACTTCATAGTGCTGGACAGAATACAAGCCATGTTTCTGGTTTAATTCAGACTCAGCTTTTCTAAGTCTCCAATAAAACACAGATAAAATCTAGAAGGAAAACAAAAGTTTTTTAAAAATTCTTAAAATCTTGAGCAGGTAAAAAAAAAAAGTATGTCCTTTAGAGTATACTGGTTAGTTGTTAAGGAATAGCCAGCAATAAAAATATTAATTTCAATCTAAACTTATATCTTTGTTAAATGTCTACCTGTATGTTTTGTGACAAGGCATGGTAACAATGCACATTAAAGACAATGAGTCAGAATATGTAAGTCACTAATATACCCCACAATGTGCTAAACTGACCAAACAACAGAGAAAAATCAGTGTTAACTATTGTCCTGGGTTCAGCAGTAGCAGTCATTTTTCTCCTTCTTAGTAGCTGGTACAGTGCTGTGTTTTTGACTTTCAGCCTGGGAACAGCGCTGATAACACCGATGTTTCTAACTACTGCTTAGAATGTTTAGACTGACCAAGGGTCTTTCTGAGCCTCATGCTCTGCCAGGGAGGAGGGGAAGCCGGGAGGAAGCAGAGACGGGACACCTGACCCAAACTAGCCAAAGAGGTATTCCATACCACAGCATGTCATGCCCAGGATGTAACTGGGAGCAATTGCCTGGAAGGGCTAGGTCACTGCAGGGATTGGGCTCGGTGTCGGTGTGGTGAGCTGTTGTATTCTCTCCCCTTGTTATTTCCCTTGTCATTGTTATTATTGGTGGTAGCAGTAGTGATTTCTGTTATGCCTTAGTTACTGGAGTGTTCTTATCTCAACCCGTGGGAGTTGTATTCTTTCGATTCTCCTCCCCATCCCTCCGGGAGCTGAAGGAGGAAGGGGGGGATTGAGTGAGAGACTGCATGGGTGGACTTAAACCACAACAACTATTCATTATGTGCTTTAAAGCAGAGGTCAGAACCTCCTTTCATTTACATCACATCAAATTAGGAGAAACTCTAAGGATGCTTTTGCAACTATAAAATAAAAAAAAAAATTGCAGAAATAGAAGAGTAGCTAATAATCTGACTGAATTGGTCCAAACCCAAGTTTCTTTTGCCCAGGTCTACATTGTTGCATATGAGGAATTTCCAGTTTTCCAATACCCATCAATATTAAACAAAACATCATCCAAACTCCACAAAGAACATGGCTATGGTTTTCAGTTTGTTCTTTCATTAGGAAACAAGTTTCTCAACCGTTTCATCGAAAATGCACGTTCCTTAGAAATTACAGTATGAAAGGTCTGGTTTTAATTTTCTTATTATTTGATGTGTCAGTTCCAATTTAATGACATATGGGTTAAGCTTTCTATGAAAATTAGCCAATAACTGCCTGCAGTCTGTCAATAGCCTAGCTATCATCTATCAATAATCATCAGACTTCCTATCATGACCTTTACCTGATCTGGCTTTGCTTTGGTTTGTTTCAATAGCTGCTTAACCTCTAATTTTATAATTTTCAGAGTCATAGGGATTTTTTTTCAGTATTTAAAATAAATATCTCGTGAAGAAACTAAGGTCTTGTGCTTTAATTTACAGAAGTTAATTTCTATAGAACTATCCCAGTATTCTGGTTTCTACTGCGAATCTAGTTTCAGGTGTTTTAAAGTTTTTTGTATTCTTTCTATTTGCATATGTTGATTAATATATTCGTTGTCTTTTCAGGAGATTTTGCTGTGCTCTTGTGAGAAAATAAGGTTTTGAACATTATTTTTGGTTTTGAAATATAGATACATATACACTCTTGTAAAATGTGGCAGAATTGCATTAACTTATGTAGGTCTGCTGGCGGAATTCTTGTTTTTATATATTTCTGCAATGCATTTTGATTATTTTTTTATTATTATTGCTGTATTGCTTGATTCCAGAAAATCCTTTTTAAAGAAAATGGTTTATATTAGTGGCACTTGCAGAATTCTAGTAAGGTTGAATTAGGACCAACGTCTAGCATCTCCAAATTCAGACATTAAATCCCCTCAAATAATAACGTTATCTACATTTGAGCCATTGTACCAAAAGCTTAAAAGCCAGAATTACTCATGTCTGTATAGGAAATTGGGAAGGTTTCTAGTGATTTTGAACTAAGCTTTCACTGTAGACTTTAATGTTGCTAAAGATTAGTTTAAAGCTTGACTAAATAAATACATCTTACACTGTGTCCAATGCTAATCGAATTTGGCTATGGGACTTATCAAGGAAGGGCAAGTTTTAGGACATGTGTTTGTTAAATTTCTGTGGTTTATATGAAGCATTAAGTGTTTGGGGTTTTTTTTTGTCAGCTATCACAATATCCAGTTAATAGAACAGAATCCAATCACAAAGGGAGCATAAACTGAAACTTTAATCTTGATAGCAAATGCATACACAAGCAAACAATCATTTGATGACAATGTACACTTCATTGTTCAAACCTGAACAATCTTAGGGATATGTTCCTCATTTCAATAAGACCATTGTGAACACTGATTCCATTAAAATCTGAAAGACATATTTGTTAGCTTCAAACTGGCTGCTTTAGCTATGAAATGAAAAAATTATGAATTTAAAGAAAAATTTAGACTGAAATGTTGTACAAATAAGTATGCAATACAGCCGTGTTCGTAGAAGATGTTGCATGGTTGCTTGGGTAATACTGTTTCACATGAGCCAAACCCCAAATACCAGTCTGTGTATTACTATTGGAAAAGCATGAGGAGACTGAAGTTGTTAACTTATTGCTAACTGTTAAATCCACAAGGATCTTCAAAATAGCATGGAAAAGCATGACAGGTTTCTGTCATATTTAAAATTTTATAAAGTGAAATATCCCTTAAATAAAAATGAGTTACGTAGCATTACAAAGTATCTAAGCCTGACAAAGAAAAAAAAAATAGCAATAGACTGGTGTTTAAAGGACTTAATGTGAGCTGTTGAATGAAATTGTGTAAAATGTGCAATATAAATATTCTAAATTCTTTCATCTCAGTACTGCCAACTTAAATATGTTAAACTAAGCAGTTAATTTTTTAGATCCTTAGAAATGCTGGATACACATTTGTTTCAGCCAAAGGGAGAGAGTGATAATGGGTTTGATTTTTCTCTTTGATACAGCTTATTAATTCTACAGGAATGTGCAAAATCCTGTTCTATGCTCTGGAGGAATGAACCATGAAACAGTTTATCTGCATATAATAAAAAGTGTTTACAGTAAGCTGTCACTTCTAAAAGCTGTTTCTCCAGACTTTTTCTGACATTCAAGTTCTTGAGACTCATTCTGGCTACATCAGTTGCGGTTTTTTGTTTTACCTGTGATGCCTGTGTTGGAATTTCTTTTGGCGTCACTCATGTATGTGGTCTCTCATTATGCCTTACGTAAACTAAATGTGGGACTCTGAAAGATGCTGACTTGCCCCTTTCCTCACCTCCTGAGCTTTCCTGTTTGTTTCCTATTATCCAACTCACGCTGGGATTGCAAAAGCACTTGTGAAAAGAGAAATCTCAAGAGTGCAGCCAAGATGTGGAAAGAGAAAGAAGGAGCAGAAGTTCCCTTTTCTACATTTAAATACAGCAGATTAGGCCCAAAGCAGAACTATATCCTCAGATGCCTTTTCCCATACAGTACTCCTATGCCCACACAGGTCAAATGCATGAGTGAACTTTCATGCTCATTGAAGCACATAGGCTCTTGGACCCCGATTGTTCCAGCTACCTACCTTTTCAAAGCATCTTAATGACTTCTTATAACTATGGTATATCTTGTATCAGTTTGATTTAGATTTAACTAGATGCCTAATGACTCAGTGCCTTATGTACAGTTTGTACAGAATGTATACTCTGAAGATTCATCTTAAATATTGGGAAAGTTTTAAGGAAGACAACATGAAGGAAGCAGAAGATATTTCAGGATATTTGACCAAGCTTAAAGTGCTTAAAGCAGTGGCTGCTGAACAAAAAGCTTAGAGCTCAAGCAGCATCTAAACGGCGCTCTTAGTCATACAGTTTAGTTTTAGGTAGTCCTTAAGGAGCAGGGAGTTGGACTTAATGATACTTATGGGTCCTTTTCAATTCGAGATATTCTATTATTCTATGATTCTAATATAATTCCATATCACATAATCTATGGAATGAATTGTTTTCCTACAGGTTTCTCTTAAACTGGTTGAAAAAAAAAAGCAGTATTTTTAGTTAATCATAAGCACTTAGCGACAAACAAAAGACTGCTTGTACAAGAACAAGAGATTGTTTTGTGTTACACACTGAGACATTTTGAAGTTAGAACTAAAATACTGTATTGCTATAAAAAACGTGTTTTCCAAATTATCATACATTTAAAACTACGCTTAATGTACACTGTCTTCATATAAAAAAAAATAAAAAGCTGTCATAGTCCACTAGATAGTGTAAACCTTCTTTTAATTTCCAATAGATTTCTTTACAGTCATTTATTAACAAACAGTTGTAAATATTTTCATCTTTCCTAAACTGTAAGAAGTAGAGCTGACACGCTGACGCTGAGAATTTCAATCAGCTGAAGCTAACCTGCATTTCACTTCAGTTTAGCAAGTGAAATCGTAATGTACCATGGAAAATAAAATACTTGCATACATATGTATGTAGAGATATACATGTGGACATATATGAAGTATGTTTATTAAAATGGGCAAGAGACAATAAAAATGGTAATGACAGAAAAATAAAGGAAATTTTAAATATTTTTAATTGGATATTGGCTTTTAACAGATGTGTCTGTTAAAGCAATTTGTGGGCATTGCGCTAATTTTTATAGTGTAGCCTTGTTTTTGAAAGTTGTATAGAAATTAATACAAAATACAAGAAAAAGAAAGTGAACCTGCCTTAAAGTATCTGCAAGAGTGTAAGAAATAAATTCTAAACCTATCCTGCTAAAATATGTTTTGGAATTAGATTATTCTAATTAAATGTAATGGAAGAAATCCTATAATGTGTGTATGCTTCATGCATATCCATGAAGGAATTTCTCCTGACTTAACTTTAAATCTGTCTCTTCAGACATGCACATTGATTTTGAAGATATTGCAGCACTAAGCGTGAAACATTCCTGATTCCATTCAGTGCTGTCACTGAGATTGGTAAGCCGCATTATGGTCTGGTGGCCATTTAACTCTTGTGAACTTGACAGCCTTTTCCTGGAGCAAGAAAATAAAAAAAAAAAAAAAAAAAAAAAGGAAAGAAAAAGCAAATGTGCTGGACCTCAGCTGTGCTCAAGATTGCGCTGTGTATGAAATGCCGAGTTTTTTCTGACAGCAAAGCCAGGCTACTTTCTTCTTTGCTTCCTTGCTAAGGCATACAGAGGAAAAAGAAAAATATTATTTTTAAAGTAATGCAATTCAGACTTCATCTTTGCAATAAAAAAATACTGTTTTCAAAACTTCAGTGTCAGGAACAGAGCTGTTCTAATTCTGACACCACATAAAAATTGGACACGTCTGTCTGACCAGAAGACTGCATCACAGATGCCCAATTGACCTCCTCCCTCTCCCAGGCAACTCTCAGGGCATAAGGAACTATAAGGAGCTAGTAACTGGGACAAAAACTTCTATGCACTCTTTAGTCCTGCAACGGAGGTCTTGATGTTGGAGATGGGTTTATAGTTAATTAAATTAGTTGGTTTGCTTTGTTTTTTCCAGGTTTGTAATTAAATTCCTGCTCTTCTTGCAGGGCAGGATGACCACATGCTGGTTATTTGTATCTGAATCAGTAGTGGAGACTGGAGGCAAGGGTCAAGAGATGGTCTAAACCAAGCACTAAATGGAATATAAAGAAAGTAAAAAGGTAAATAAACGAAAAAGGACCAGAAACCCCATGAACCAGTGGCTGAAAAATTAACTAAACATATTTTGACAAACTTCTGCTAACAGATGAAATGCAAATCATTTGCCCACAAACAAACTTCCGTGTCATTTTTGATGTCCAAGTGCATTCAAGTCAGCTCTCCAGTGGTGGCAGATACAGCTCAGGGCCTGCAGGAGGCACGTACTTGCTTCCAACAGCAGCTGGAGGAGGGGGAGGCAGGCACATTCTGGCACACACGTGACACTGGAAGTCTACTTTTACGAAACTGAAGAAGTCCTGGGATTCAAAACGGACAGTACTCTCCATCTGCAGGACAAAACACAGATTAAGGACAAAACTTCAGTCTCAGTTTTGTGATCTGTGTTTAGTTTTAGCCACATCAAATGCATGATTAGCAAATGGATGCCTATGGACCAGTGATTTCCTCTCCCTTTCTGCTTCAAGGACTCAAAGAACCCTGAATGTGTCTGTGTTTTTGAACTGTCAAAACGATGCACCATCATGTGGGTTTGAGAGTCAGTGCTTTCAGCTTACAGCACCTCAGGGTCTGTTGTCCTGAAGTTGTGTAAAACTCAGTATTTAATTTCTTCTTTCTCTGTTTTATGTAGCTTGAGTGGGAGAATTTATTGTCTTAGGATATGGAGTGCCACCTTCACAAAGAAATTGGAATATAATGCTATTTAAAGTGTAGGTGCTGCTTTATTTGCATTTGCTGCATAATTAAAATTCTGTGTAGTACTAATTGAAGTGCTAAAATTCAATTAATTGACATAATTCAGCAATTGTAAACAGAAGCAATAAAATGTATTAATTAAAAATGTGATGGTTTATCTTTTTCTGATACTAGAGCGCTGTAAATTAGAAATGCTATTATACGATGATTAATTTACTCAGAACCTTCCTTAGTTGATGTAATCATATTCACCCATGGTCTGTCAATACAATTTGCTATCAATTGTTGCTTTATATCAACTGTAGTGAGTACAGCTGCATAGAAAGTTATTGTAATTTGAAACACTGGATTCTTTTTTCTGGAAACAAGAAGCCAACAATTATTGTTTATTGTTTAATGTATTGTAACTCTCTCTATTATTGTGTTTCCTTGAATTAAGTATTTTAGCATAGTTGTGTTCTGTCTGTTCTAACCTGTGATGTGGGAAAGTGCTCTGTAATTTCACAACTTTATTACCTGAGGAAAAATCTATGTAGAAATGTAAGTTTCTGTAAAAGCGTAAGAATGTAAGTATGGCTCCTTAGTACTGAGATTTAGGAGTACTTTGAAATCTTTGAGCATTTATTCCTGCAAAAACTTGTGAGTTAAAAACCACATTCATCAAGGTCTTGCAGAGTAACACCGTGACCAAGTTTCTCATGTTTGTACAGTGTAACAAGTCCTGAGTTATACAGAAGACTGGACTAGCTTGCCACCTGCATTCAAGCACACGGATGGTCAGGTACAAATGGAACACACTTTCCAGGGCACATGGAGTATTCCTTATGAAAGGGCAATAAAATATTAATTCACTCAGGCAAATCTTTACGTGCCATCTATGAAGCAAAGATATGTGGAGAAGGCAGTTAGGGGATCCTGCCTTTTTATTACAGAACAATCAAAGGATTTGCTCAAGGTTGTGGAATGTGACTGTATTGGTTAGAAGCAACTGGGTATACATCTCTCAGGCTCCTAATGAGCGTAACTTGCTTTCACAATCTCACTCTAACATAGAGCTAAATGCTACATTTTGAATACTTGAAGAAAAATGTGGATTTAGTAAGTCATAAATTGCTCACAGACTCTGCCTGAATGCACCGGGTAATTTCATTTGCAAAATGAATAGAATGACATGGTTAACAAACCTTTTATCTAAGTTAAATATATAGAGAAATGTCTTAGGCTGGGGAGTCCCAGCTTCAGTTCTTTTCTATGCTTGCATGAACATGAAACTCCTCATGAGCCCCCTAACTTCGAATTCTGGGTGGGTGATTTTCACAGATTATCCTGCTGACACTCTTTCATACTGTGTGAAGTACTTAAATTTACATTGAAGCAAATACTGCCAAATAGAAGATTAAACAGATTTTTAAAGCTAATATACTGAAGGCAATACTGGACTAAGTAAGTATATTTTTTACAAGTGGGCTATGCATGTGTGCAGTCCTTTGGGGATGTGTTGGCCATCTGGCATTTTCAAGAAGCATCAGACCTACTAATGTCAGAATGACTGTGTTAAGCATTCATAATAAGGCCCATGTTTCCACATGCAGTGGATGGACTGTATAGACACAGCTCACCTGCCCAATTACTGAGACAGTTCATTTGGATATTATAAATTCCACATTGAGATACATGCAGAGATACAACACAGTGAATCCAGTCCTACCATACTCTCAGTTTGTGCCTTAATAATTTTCATTTAAAGGACACTACTTGCTGGTTGTGGTTTAAGCCCAGACAGCAAATAAAATGCCACGCAGCCTCTCACTCGCTCTTCTCTCCCCTCTCCAGTGGGATGGGGAGGAGAATCAGAAGAAAGATAAAAACCCAATTGAAATAAAAATAATAATAATAATATAGGAAATGGCAAAAGGAATGAAGCCTTTGCTCCTCAAAGCGCCACATGATGCATAATACAATAGCTCACTACCTGCCAACTGATGCCCAGCTTGTCCTCAAGCAGCAATTGGCTGGTCTCAGCCAATTCCCCCCAGTTTATATACTGGGCATGACATGCTGTGGTATGGAATACCCTTTTGGTTAGTTTGGATCAGGAGTCCTGTCTCTGCTTCCTCCCAGCTTCCTGTGCCCCTCCTCACTGGCAGAGCATGAGACTGAAAAGTCCTTCATCATCATAAGTGCTACTGAGCAACAACTGAAACATCAGTGTTACCAGCATTGTTCTCAGACTGTATCCAAAACACAGCACACTACCGGCTACTAGGAAAAATATTAACTCTATCCCAGCCCAAACCAGGACACTGCCCAAACATATCCTTTTGCTGAGAGCTGTGTCAGTGTAACTATTTTGACTGTAAAAATGAAAGAAAAATATTTTGGTTTCTAATTGTAGAATCATAGAATGGTTTGAGTTGAAAGGAATCTTTAAAGGTCATCTAGCTCAAACCCCTTGCAAGGATCATTTGCCGAGGTGAGCAGCTCCAGAGAGGAGCCTTCAACCCCAGAGGGAGGGGAAGCTCAGGGTCCAGGAACCTCAGTTCCGAGCAGTGAGAGCCACCGAGGCAGCCTGAAGCCCTGGCGGGGACTTGCCCAGGAGCCGGCAGCTCAGCCGAGGCGAGCAGGGACTCAAAGGGGGCGGTGCCAGAAGGGACGATCCCGCCCTGAGTGGGTAAAATCGCCGCAGGGAGGGCGGAGACCAGGGCCTGGCTTTGCCGTTAGTGTGTAAAGTGGCCGTTGGCGCAGCTAGGGAGGACGGGATGGTGAGCGCTTGTTTTATAACCAGGGTCCGGTCAGGGAGTTCTGCTCTGGCTGCCCCGGCGGTGGCAGCGTAGGCACCCAGACAGAGCTGATGGGAGGGGAATCTGCAGCGGAGAGCTCGGAGTGTAGAGAGTGCCTGCATTGGTCTCCTGAGGCGAGGGTACACAATGGGCAGGGCTGCACTCGGTGCTCCCTGGTGGAGGTCCTCCTGCAGCCGGGGCTGAGCTGCGGGACGCTGTCAGTCGGCTGAAAGATGTCAGGGAAGCTGAGGGAAAGCAGCACTGCTTGCTTCAGGCCCAAACTAGGCGGGGTCCGCAGGTATTACTCTAGCACAAACAGAGAAAGAGGACGTTAATCGGGAAGCTGGGAGCTAGCAACAAAAAATACAAAGCAAAAAATCAAACCAAAACAAAAAAACCACAAAAACAACCAAAACAAAAGCCAAACAAAACAAACAAACCCAAGCAAAAAAAAAGGAAGAGCCCAATTAAAATAGCATTATAAAAAGCCAATTACTCTGCATGGGCAGAATGTAAGTTTTCCAAAAGAAGCCTTGACCTGACAAAAAGTTATATCATTGTCCTAGATAATCCTCTATAACCTCAGGTTTTGTTCCTTTCAGTGCTGAAGCATTTATTCACTGACAATAAAATGGACTGTATCTGATTCAGTAAATTAGAAATTAGTCAGGAGTCCAATTACCTCAGTAGCTAAAGAGGTTATTGCTTATTATATGTTCTCATCTCTTAGAATTTTGTGCCATTTCTGATACATCTATTTGGATGTTTTATTATTTTCTCATGGTGTAATGCTGACTCAGAATGAAAAAGATCAACTTACAGAAATTACTTTGCTATCTTGTGTTGTGCATTCATATCTTTAATTGTCCAGGTTAGTTTGAGAGCTACGTATTTGGTAATTTTTTATACTAATTTTAGAATTCAGCCACTGGCATCAGTCTTCATTGTTAAGAAGCTGACTTTCTGTACACTTAATCATTAGCTCATGATTGGTGCAGTCACTACTTCCATAGCAGAATTTCCTGCATGAGAACCTTATGGTGTCCCTTTTTATACTAATGTAAAAGTAGTGAAATAAATACTTAAACAAAATCATCATCCAGTTTGCAGCATTCAGAAAATTTGAAGTACATTTAACTATGAGGAACACACACACTTTAGTGAAAAATAATGGTCACAGAAAGAAGCTAAAGCTGTTAAAAAAGGATTTTGTCCAACGGGCTAATTATAGGCTTAACCAGAAATCTTAACTCTGATTGAGCATTGATGAGACCTTAAACTTACCATTATCCCTTACTGTTCCTGCTGTTTCTTCCATAAACAAATAATTGGCAAGTAATGTTATGAAAGCTACCTCAGAAAGAACAACATATTATCACTTATGGTGTATCAAACTTTGAAAATATTGCTAATACTGTTCAGTGAACTATGATTACTAATGATTTAAGGGAAATGTTACTCAATTTAAAGCCTTGATTTGGACTGGACAAGTTTTTAGAGAATTGGGAGAAAAGAAGAAAGAGATCTTTGCCAGCACATGCCATCACCATTCTAAAGGAAGAGCGAACTATAGGCAGCTTAGATTAATGGCTCTCTTTTGCTGTTATGTCCCACTGATCAATCAACACTGGCTACAAAAAGGAAATGATACAAACAGGTTACAAGGGCATGTCTGTGCCCCTAAATTAGTTGATGTCTTCAATAAATCCTAGCATGCTTTGAAATAAACTGCTGGGACTCTGACTGTTAATGTTTCTCTAAAAAACCATGCCACAGCCGTTTGATACTAGTTTAGGCACAACTGGTTACCATCAAAGATAACACCAAACCTGAGAAATATTTTGCTAAATCAAAGGTCACAAAACATTCTTTAACTTGGCTGTAATACACCTCAGCTGAAGTAATTAACTGAACAAATTAAAAGAAGAGTAAAACTGAAAAATATCTCAAACTGTTGTATACATGCACTTATGCTAATTATAAGCAGGTTTTTCAGTGTTTTCAAAATTTTTTCCAGCTGCCATAAGCCAAAATATCACTGGCTGTACTAAAGCATTCAGGATTAGAAATTAATCACAATATAAGTCCAGTTGAGAAAATGACAAAATTAGTGGGCTCAGCTATAATTTACAAAGGTAAGAGATAAACCAGGACAGACTTACACACTGAGAAAAAGTAGGTGAAGTATGAAGTATGAAGTTGCAGATGTGTGGGAATAGGGGGATGGTCATTGAAACAGGTAAGACAGAAAAATAGAATAACTGTGGAGAAGAAGGGAGAGAAAATGGTGATACGAAGATGAAGAAGCATTAGAAAGACCTTTAATTAAATCATCTAGAAATATGAAAATGGCTTAGATTTTCTTTGTTCTTCTTTTGAGAATATTAAGGTGAAAAAGTTTGACCTACAAATGTCTTGACAGTTTCAATTCAAAATACATTACATCTTCAGTATTTACTTTGAAAGTTCATACACTCAAACTAAATATTTAGAGCAAATGATGCATTCAAAAGACAGTAAGCTGCTACATTTTATTTAGCATATCTCTTTTTTTAAAGTGTGAAAACTGAATGTTTCAAAATGCTATGTGAAGAGGGCTATAATGTAATTGTTCTTCTGGTCCAAGAAAATTAATTTGAAACTGTAATTTCAAAAAATAATTTCAAGGAGGAGTTAAATTTTAAGGCAATGTCATCTCTTTTTCAAAAAACTTTTTTAATCTTAAAAATAAATGAAGTTTACTTTGGCTGAAGGTAAACAGTAATTGGCTAACTGTTTATTTTTTTTTTTAATTCATTCATGAGCACACTCTGAATGAGTAGTCTCAGTTTTGCTAGATGTGTGGAAAGATAAGGGAGCCCTGATTAGTATGAGCAGGTGTGTATTGTTTCTCACAAACCACCTATATGGTGATGAGTTGGTTTTATTCAGCTAATCAGGCTCATACTGCTATGAGAGTGTTTAAGTTGTAGTCTGTTTGGGAACCTGGCAAGAAAACATTTGTACTTTTTTGTGACCTGTTCAGAACATTCCTAAGACCACCAGTGTTTCACTTCAAAACAGTCAGAGAATTTCATTCTATTAATTAAAAAAAGCCTTTAGTCACTAGAGATCTAACCTGCTGGTTAAAGAACAGATACCCACAAGCTAATGCTAATTCTCATAAACTTGCCAATACCCCAAAGAATTTACTGAATTTAGTGCAGGGTGACAGATTAAGTAAAGGTGTTAAAATTATGGCAAAAATACTGCTATAAATACATTACACACTTTATCTGATTAATCATTGCATACATTAGTGGCCACTCTGGTACGGTGTAATATAACAGGTAGATAGGTTTTTATAATTTTTCATTCATATCACAGACTGAGATGCTTGGGGTCATTAGGTATGGTAAAGTATGCTTCAAGATTCTTATTAATATGCGCTTCCTACTCCTGGTAGTTATTAGCACTCTTGTAAAAATTAAGTGTTATTCATGCATTTAATGCATAAAATTAAACTCTTCAAAATTCAACATTATAAAAACAGCAGGAATTCCGTTGTAGTAACTAATTTAGTGGGAGTTAGAAAACCATATAGAGAACGTTGTAAAGCTACTTTAGATAATAAAGAGAACGTTAATAGAGTGGAAATTATGATTATTAGACCACCTGTCAATGAAAGGATCAAAGTTCAAGTAGTGTAAGTCCTGAAGTTACTAATCACTTTCCTTTTTGTTTTGTTTGTTCGTTTCTATGATATTCTCTAAGAAGTAAAAATTTCAGTTTTTAGATATACAATTAAAAAAATAGTTGATTCTGGCAAAAAAAGTCCCCAGTATAAAAATCCCTTATTTTTCATAAAAAGCTTAGAAAAATGATAACATCTGAAAAAATTCTGAAATTTGAAAAATAAAAAGTAAATAGGTTCCTGAAAAAAGGTAATTTACAGTGCAAGTTCATTTCATTAAAAGTCAGTATAGAAATTACCGTTATTACTTTTTTTCTCTAAAATAAGTATTATGCTGTTTACTCCAAAACCAAATTAATGTTAATAATTTTGACAAATCCATATAGCTCATATGACTGCTGTTTAGTTCTTTTATAGTTAGTCTAGATCAACCATATAAAAATACCAGTTTTATATTTGCCTAAAAGACACACTAACAGTATTAGGCATTTTTTCTGCAACATTTCAGTAGCCCTGAAAAGAACGTACATTTGATACAAAGGATTATTTCTGAAACTGTCATGTTTTGTTTTCTCTGCTACTGACAAGCTATTTATAACAGCTCTGAATTACATTGATAATATTTTTTCCTACAGTAATTTAATTTTGTTAACAATTAATTAATTTTCATATAAATTGCCACATGCTGTTTCAAAGTCTAAAGTGTTTTTACTGTTGTTTCTTTTCATTTTTTTTTCCTAAGGCTTGTCTGGAGGCAGGTGGTTCTTAAAGGAGCATTTGTGTCATAAAGAAAAATTATGCTGACATCAGGTTAGATATACTGGTGGATCTGGTTGGATTCAAATGGCACCATGAAGATTCACTTGAAGAAATAAATCCCTGTCACATTTATGCGGAGTGCTGCAGACTAGTTGGAGATGTGTCCCTTGCTTATGGATTTAACATGGGAAGATTTCAGTTATTTTGCTGTTAAGGCCAAATTCACTAGCAGAGCCACACTGGCACGCTCAGGGGTTTGAGCTTGTTTAGGACATTAAATGGTGTAAACACCACTGAGTATTATGCTGTTTTAATGTGAAGTAGTATCATTTCAAAAGTGAACCAGGAGGCAGCATCATAAAACAGTGATGGGTTGAGGATACTTTCAGAATGTGCTATTTTATTTCTCCCTAAGTGGATTCTCTGGAGTTAAACATCCAAACTACCATTTTTCTGGGCAGAAATGAAGAGAGAAAATATTATCCATAAATTATTTGGTGTAATGTCTCTATAAGGGATCATAGGGGTTCTAATTACATATAAATTCTTTTCTGCATCAAGGAACTCTGATTATTTTGTGACAGAAAATTAATTATAATGGATAAGAAAACTTGGATTCTCTTTTCCTTTAAGATCAGAAGTCTATTTGACATTATACTATAATCAGAAATAATAAAAAAAAAACCAAAAATTTCTATGATAGTATGGATTTTAATTTCCTCACAGATAGAGAAGCTTTCAATTTTGAGAAAGTGGATGCCTATAACAAGTCATAGGTAGATATTGTGGCACCTTCTCATGAGCTGAGGGAATATGCTATAAACACAGCATTTATTGTTAGCGCAAATTAAATTTTTGTAGTCCAAATTAATGAATAAAATCATTAATAACAGTTCCAACTTTGAAATATGTAAAAAATAATCCCTCCCTACTGTTCCATCTGCTCTTTGTGGTTATTTCAGTTCTCCTCAGTTGGGCCTGGTAAGGAGGGACAATGCTGTCAGTGGGAGTTTCTTCCTTGGCTTTGCTAGAAGGAGCATGACATGTCTGGTTTCTTCCTCCACTGTCTTGGGATCTGCTAGGGTTTATTTTAGTACCTTAACATACTTCACCTGCTTCAAGCCCAGTGGGAAGCCTGTTGCCATTTTATAGTGATGCAAAAAATTACATTCAGTGGCCAAGCCTGTGCGTCCAAAAGATGCCCGGCAGCTTGGTGGGGCTCGAGCAGTGCTGAAGGGGCTCAGCACAGTAATCATAGAATCATAGAATACCTAGGGGTGGAAAGGACCTTAAGATCATCTAGTTCCAACCCCCCCTGCCATGGGCAGAGACACCTCCCACTAAACCATGCTACCCAAGGCTCTGTCCAACCTGGCCTTGAACACGGCCAGGGATGGAGCATTCACAACTTCCTTGGGCAACCCATTCCAGCGCCTCACCACCCTTACAGTAAAGAGCTTCTTTCTTATATCCAATCTAAACTTCCCCTGTTTAAGTTTTAACCTGTTACCCCTTCTCCTGTCACTAGAGTCCCTAATGAAGAGCCCCTCCCCAGCATCCTTATAGCCCCCCTTCAGATACTGCAAGGCTGCTATGAGGTCTCCATGCAGCTTTCTCTTCTCCAGGCTGAACAGCCCCAACTTTCTCAGCCTGTCTTCATACGGGAGGCGCTCCAGTCTCCTGATCATCCTTGTGGCCCTCCTCTGGTCTTGTTCCAACAGTTCCATGTCCTCTTTATGCTGAGGACACCAGAACTGTCCACAGTGCTCCAAGTGAGGTCTCATAAGAGTAGAGTAGAGGGGCAAGGTCACCTCCTTCAGCCTGCTGGTCACTTTCCTTTTGATGCAGCCCAGGATACGGTTGGCTTTGTGGGCTGCAAGCGCACACTGCCGGCTCATGTTCATTTTCTCATCAACCAACACCCCCAAGTCCTTCTCTGCTGAGCTGCTCTGAATCTCTTCTCTGCCCAGCCTCTAGCTGTGCCTGGGATTGCTCTGACCCAGACGCAGGACCTTGCACTTGGCATGGCTAAACTTCATAAGGTCGGCATTTGCCCACCTCACAAGCGTGTCAAGGTCCCTCTGGATAGCATTCCTTCCCTCCAGCGTATCAACCGAACCACACAGCTTGGTGTCATTGGCAAACTTGCTGAGGGCGCACTCAAT
>WYDI02032075.1:0-16103 GCA_009867235.2 Psittacus erithacus
TCAACTTCATTTTTGACCAGGGATGTGGGAGTCTGATGTAATCATGTGGTATAGTCATTTGAAAATTCACTGTTATCTGGGTATCCCTTTGCCATCTATCATCTAGAATTTTATATTGCTTTCCAGATCACTCAAAGCAATTAAAACTCTTCAGGACATAATTTCTTTCCCAGCAATTTCTTTCCCTGACAAAACCAGAAAGAGAACTTCAATCTCTTTTCACTGAAAATGCAAAAAGCGTTAGACTACAGTCATGCTCAGAGAGCTCTGCATATGGGTGTCTGACTCCGTATCTCTTTATTTTCCTTTCCTGAAATCAAAAGCAATCTTTTTGTGAACACTGTATGTAAGCATGTTGAAACTGAGCCTCATCTCAGCTGAAGCAGAGATCATTTCCTTTTGATGCAATACAATACAATCAACATCTGTGGGAAACAAAAGCTTCACATCAGGGCTTACAGAGCGCAAACAAAAGAGCAGCCCGAGGGGGAGATAATCAGGTTACGCAGAACTTATCGTACCCATGTTATCAAGATAAAAAACAGCAGCAGAAATTAGTCCAAAGTGAAATTTCATTTTAGTACTGCTCAGTATGTGACTGAAGAGACCACACTGCAGTGAGCCCTCAGAAAGCTGCTGGTGAACATTGCTGACACTTGTCAGCACATAAAGGGAGGTTAACTTTGCACATAAACTGAGCAAGTAATTTCAGGCTCAGTTTTACAGTTTTTCCCATCTCTAAAGGCAAAGTCCTTGAACTGTTACTGCTTTTACAAAATCCCCAAGGAGAATCTAGTAGAAAATACAAGGACCAAGAGGATTAAGTACTATGAAATAGTCTATATCCTGTAACTTGAAACACTCAAATTGCCATCTCCTGCCATCATCTCTGCAGCAGTGGCTGCACACACTGCTGCCCCTGTACTCGTCACCATTCTCTCACACCACGACACAGCAACAGAGGTAACAGCAGCAGTGGAAAACCCAGCGAGCAGAGGAGCAGCAGGGAAGGTGTGCTGGGAACGCATGGGACAGTGGTAGGTCAGGGAGCAGGGCAGCCAGGTGATTCGTAGGTAGGAAGGTCTCCTCGACCTGCACCAGCTGAAAACCAGCTGTGGAAGATGTGGAGTAGTTACAAGCTGTCTTATTGTTATGATCTTACAGAAATGCTGCTTTGCAGTTCTTTGGCCAAAGACAAAATGCAGAAAAATGTCAATCTAGAACAAAAAAATATTCCTGTTTTCTCCAAAAGGAAAGCATTTTTCCATCTGAAATTTAGTATTTGACACCAAAATTACATTTAATTAATGCCTCTTTTTGAATTTACAACTGAATTTTAAGAATTTAAAAACAAAACACACCTCAAAAGTGAACAATTTTGCATATTTGACCTAGACCTATGAATCACTTTGGTTCAATAAAAATGGCCTTTGGTTAATGACCTAAGCATCCCTTAGTTAGTTAACTATTTGTCCAAACCAACTTCCCAGGGTCTAAAACCAGGGTCCCAGGGGACGTTTGCTTCTGTGATATGAAGAGCTCTAAAGAGATACCCGCTGCCTGTCCCAGTAGCATCACATTATAAAATATACTTTCTACTAAATTTTGAGGACTGCCTAGTAACCAATTGGTTTGTTTGGTTGTTTTTTTTAACATTGCTGTATGATGACATGAAGTACCTATTGTTGCATTAACCATAAAAGAGCTCAGACATTTGTAATAGATCAAATGTTGCTAATCTAGTCTGACATCAGAGGGCTGAGGGTCTGAAATGTTTTCTCAGAGGAACAAATGTCTGTAATTAACTGTATTATGTTAAAAGGTCTGAGAGTAGCCATTTTATCTCTATGACTTGTCCAGTGCCTGCCTTGAAATTACACTCCTGTAAAGAGACTTTAACAGCATTTTCTTTATTCAACAGCTAGTATGGAAAGAGATTTTTATCCCACATAACTGCTGTCTGGAGACACTGCTTAGAGCACATTACTTTTTTTTAAAAAAAAAAAAGCCTTGAAAGAAATATCCCCATTATATTTCAAAAGAACCCCAACTAATTCAGGCATAGTTGCTGCTATTTTATGGGTATTCCCCATTACTCTTCCCTTAATACAGAAATTGGACTTCCATTGCATTCAGGAGGTGTCATGGTCCAGCAGGCATTATTCTGAGCAAGGCTGCCTTTTCAATATTGCAGCTTCCTCCCCATGCTCTATAGTCTCTATTGCTATCATCAACGTAATAACGAATCTGAGATGAAAGGCTGTAAAAAATTAAGTATCATTGCCATGAATTCTTCTGTTCCAGCTGCTTGCTCCTCATTTTAAATTACAATCCTCTGCATAGCCACAATCTCATAAGCGATTAGGATGTTACAAAAAAGTGAAGGATTATCAAACTGCGGGAATCCTGGCTGGAGTACAGAGATGAACAGATGAGTAACTCTGATCCTGTATGTAAAATAAAGAAGTAAAATATGTGCTCAACAAAATTAACTGCCAGCTGTGGCAAATTAGTGTTCCTCCTTTGACTGACTTGGAGTTATGCTGGTTTACATCACATGAGGACCTGCTCCACGGCTTAGCCTTGTCATGTCTCATCAGTAATTTCTTTTCATATTATTAATTGTGCTTAGGCACTCTTTTCTGTGTCATAACAATGGCCTCCTCACTGCAGCAACATTCCAAAATACACTCAGCCTCTTCCCTGATATCTTCAATTTCAGCCTTACACTGTAATAACTCTCATCTAAGACAGTTCTTCTTGAAAAATGCAACACTTCTAAAACAAAAAATTAAAGCACTACCAGTTATACACTGAGGATCTGACATACTTGCTTTAAATGCTCTATCCCTGGTGGTGTTCAAGGCCAGGTTGGACAGAGCCTTGGGTGGCATGGTTTAGTGGGAGGTGACCCTGCCCATGGCAGGGGGGTTAGAACTAGATGATCTTAAGGTCCTTTCCAACCTTAACTATTCTATGATTCTATGAAATAACTGCTTTTCCGGTTCTAAACAGTTTTGTTTTTTATCACATTTACTAAGCAACACATTTTCCAAATTCTTAGATTCCAGTTGCAGCTCTTTTACCTTCCTGTGTCCACTGTTAATGCTTCCATATAATGAGGCTAAGTGTGTTTCCTTACAGGCAACGCTCTGAATAGCAAAAAGAAGCTTTTCAGCTGTTTCATATGGCTAGTAGTCTTCAGTTTACTAGCAAAAAAATGACTGCACATCCCATTTGTCACAAGCACTGAGCCTACGTCTTTGTATTTTCTCTCCAGGTCAACTGCAGAAACAGCAAGCCAGGCAAAGACAGGACACAAGCAACTGCCTGTATTCATATAGTCATCCTTAGTGAAACAGCAACTACACTGAAAACTAGCATCACTCAAGTTTATAAAGTTAATTCTCCATGATCCAGCAAACATGAAAGCTTCCACTCTGAAGTTTTAGACAAATATCTTATAGAAACATTCAAAATCTCAGTATTAAGTCAATACCCTGCAAGGAAGATCCCATTCTTTATTTTAAAACAGAGATGTTCAAACAATACAATCCCTGAAAAAGAAAACTGTTAGGTGAAAAGAAAGGATTGAAGTAAAAATCTTCACAGTTAACCTGGCAAAAATGCCAACAGAAAATGAGAGTAGTATGAGGGTATTTCTTCTGTACTTTCAGCATCATTACTAGCAATATTACTTGAATACAGACGTCAGCTGGGTCATCGAGTCCAATTCTCTGCTCTCTCAAGCAATCATGTTGTATAAACCAGTTCATAAAGCCTCCTTGTATGATTTTTTCGCTCTACTAATAACTCTGTAGATAATCTTTTGCTTTATATAATGCATAAGACTATCAATATTATCAAAAGCATGACAGTTGGCGCTTTAATAAGTTGCCTAGCGATATTTGCAATGCTGCCATGCATGTGCAGCACTACATCACAACCACAGAGATGCTACAGGGTAATAAACCACAAGGATTTATTTAAATCTTAGAGACCAGCATTATTGTTTGACTCATATGTACAGTATTCTAATTTGTTAAGTAGCTGCTTGCACACATGACCTTCTTAGCAGATCACATTGATAAAAAGTCAGCTATATACATGCTATATACATGTATATACAGCTATATACATGCACTTGCTATATACATGGCTATGTATATACTTACACATATGTATATTATACATATACACGTATAACAATACAGATAGCTACCTTGCCAGTTGTATACATAATTGCTATAAATGGCACAAACCAAATAATTCTGGTCACCTACCAGCTAGAATTACTCCATGCAGATTTTTT
Organism: Psittacus erithacus; assembly: GCA_009867235.2. NCBI lineage: Eukaryota > Metazoa > Chordata > Aves > Psittaciformes > Psittacidae > Psittacus > Psittacus erithacus. Next base: position 4,313 of record WYDI02032075.1, read on the forward strand.
AAAATCTGCCTCCTTTCCTGCACGTCTTAAATTGATGCCAGAGTCATACAAACAAAAGAAACTCCTCTCTTCCCCCTTATAAATCTCTATATGAAAGGTATGTAATAGGATGAGAAGGCATACAGAAGAGCATCATTACAGTTACTCTGGACTAAATTTCAATAGATTTAATGAAAAAATATGAGACAGTGCTTGGATTGTTTTTTGTTTGCTTAATAACACACTGGTGTATGCTGAGCTTTGCTGCTTCTTAAAGAATCCTTGCAGCTGTTCAATGAGATTTAAAAACCTGACCAGTGATGCAATCCTTATTGCACCTTAGATGTTACTGAAGTCTCTCATGCATACATGGGCCAAGCTTGAGAAAGGTTAAATATGTCTCAAAAATGTTACTATGCTGACGGTAATATTATTCACATTACAACTGTGCCAAGAGATCCCCCACCAACACTGAAGCCACACTGAGCCGGCACTGTATGTGCTGGTAGCTAGAATTCATGCCTAGTCCTAGGAGCATTCCATACTAATTGATTGTGCAGAAGAAACAGAAGAGAAAAAAAATGAAGTTACAAAGACTCACTTGAAGCTCATAGCCAAGCCAGGATTAGAAATCACATCTTTTGAATCACAGGCCCTTACAAAACCCAGTCCTTCAGCCTGCATATGCACTGAGCAATGAGAAACAATACAGACACTGTGAAGCTACCTTAAATAGCATCTCAAAGACTTCTCTAGTACCTGAAGATTCTCAGAGTCATAGTCTTGTGCTGCATCTGCCACTTTCAACCCTCACCAGTGGCAAGTTCTCCAGATGGGAAAATTCAAAGGTGCAATTCTACAATTCCATCACCTCTGTCGCAAAGCCATACTTTGAGAAATTGCTAGTTTCTTCGCCACTGAGCACAATGCTGATATCACATACAGCATGTACATTTCAATGCTACCACCTCAAACTCAAGAGTATTTACTTTGCTTTTATTTTCCTTTTTAAATGTGTCTTCAACCTCCTACTAGTTCATTTCGCAGAATCTGAATATGCACACACACCACAGTACATCTGGATCATCACTTAAGTCTTCAATTCACCAACTAGCTCCTTCTGCTGATTCACAGGCTTAAACCTCAAATAAACACCACTAGTTTTACAGAATCCAAAGCAATCTAATATCAAAAGGAATCATTAGAGGAAAAAAATGTACTTCCCAGAAATAATAAATAAGGTTATCCAAAACCACAGAAATACAAAGTCACACCTGGAAAAGGCAGAAAAATAATTTCTAATATATGCATAGTTGACCTGAGGATAACAGTTTACACTGTACAAGATTGGCCATTCAGCCATCATTTCTGTTTGTTCCTCTGCCTGGCAGTTTCCCCTGCAGCCTGGGTTGCTGGTATCCATGGCAGCCATGCATCCTGCTGGGGACCTGCCGAAAACACCCTCTGTGTGGGGACACAAAGAAAGAAAGTACAGTGGGTAGAGGAAAGGAAATAACAGTTACAGGGTTTTGAAGTCAAATGGGTGGCACTTCGATTTTTAATTAGAAAAGGCATGTTAATTACAGATTATTGAAAGTGAAATAGGTCAGAAGACAAAGATATAAGTGATAATTAATGTACCACTAAAAAAAATGGTAAAAGCCAAAACAAGTCCCAAACACTAATTCTCTCAATAATGAATAAATAGTGAGTCACACGTATTTTTTATGCCTTTTTCTCTGTGTTCTCCTCACACACAGGCAATTGCATTATTAAGAGCCAGTAGAGAAGACACTTCAGCATGGGAGTCTAGAGGACAGGGGAGAAGAGAGGGTCTCCAGAGACTCAATCCTTAATTCTAGCCACTATCAGCTATATAATATAATTCAGGGAAACAAAAAAAATTTGCAAAAATGTCACAAGAAGGTTCTGCCAATTAAGAAAATTATTTAAAATTCAATGTTTCAACTAGTAGTGCCAAAGCTATGCAAGGATCAGAGGTGGCTGGTAGTACAGGAGCCCATTCTGCCTCCACAGAAAACTCACAAACTTTGAGCAGCATGAGTCTGAGGATTTCTTTAGGTTAAGGGCTGTTAGTATTTGCAACCAAACCATTTACAAATAGCATATCTCCTCCCTGAACGAGGAATACCACAGTACACTCTGGGCCTGTAAATCTCTTAGTGGCATTACCAGTACAAGCTGGAACAAGGCAATTCATCCCTCATTACAGCACCACCTGAATATTCACACTGTTTATGCTTGAAAATAATAATAATCTTTCCCCAAGGCTTAGTCACTAAACCCAAATACTGTTCTCCTGAACTTCCTGATGCAGTAAAATCTAGTGAAAGATATGAAAATAAATGTCTGACAAAATAGCCCTATAAGACAAAGTCATTTTAAGCCCTGACTAGTTAGTAGATAGAGATCTATTGATTACAATATGTGACAGATCAAGCCATAAACCGATGCCGTACAGGACTATTTCTGTCGGACAGTTATTTTTAAATCTTCCTAGACTAAACTGCAACAGAAAAATCCAAGTTTTGTATTTCATCTATGAGGTCAATGAGAATCATGAAAACTCTTGAGATAATAAAAGTGGGTAGAGCAATTACTGTTATAACTACTAAGCTATAAAGCAGGAATTCCACTGAGAGGATTAATAAAAATCCCAAAACATAAGAATGTTTGACATGGTGAACATCTCTTCACTACCTATTATTTCTGCTAATAAAAAAAACTAAAGAGAAAAATACACTCAAAACCAATCCTAATCATCTAGCTGCTTTGGAAATGAGAAGAATATGACCCACTGCAGTGCTTCACACAAATGCTAATTAATTTCCTGCAGCAAATCTCAATGGATACATGGGATCCTGGAGCAATTTGAAATTTGCAATCTGAAGGAGACTGTAAACCCTTGTCAAATCCTTTTCTTCCACAAAAAGGAAACCTTGTGCCTGCATATCCTACAGTCTCATACACCACCCCATTTGCCCAATGCAGTCTCAACCAGGGATCATGAGCCCTTGAGTCACGATCTTCTTTCCAAGGTGCTCATTAGAAATGCTAATGCTTTTTATGGATAGGTGGCAAAGTAAAAGCGGAGCCATTACTTTGCTGCTTTCATCAGCTTTACTAGTAATTTTCACATTCCCTTTCCTCCTATTTCATTTTTATCTGTTTTGAATTGTCCATGATTAAATCAATAAAGAAAAACTTACCTAACAAATGAGGTAAAGATAAAAAACCAAACAACAAACCAGCAAAAAACCATAAAACCTCACCAAAACATGAAACTGTGCAAAGCTTTTATTCTCACTGGTAACTCACGGAGTACAATAGTGATTAGCCAATAATTATCCATTAGCAACAGAATTTTCTTATTATGTTAAATGGGTGTTTAAACTCAGAAAAGTCATATTTTGGGAACAGCACCTTATTGATAGAAAGTTTGGGTTTGGTTTTGTTTGAAGACTGTTTCTAATTGATAATCTATTAAGGCCAGTGTCTTCAGCTTGCAAGATATGAGAAAACAGATTTTTTTTTTTTTTTCCCCTCATTATTTGAGAATTTGAAATTGCTTAGCATCTCTTTTATTTAAAGCTCCCCCTTCAATATTTGATCATGTAGGGCTTTGGCCTGGTTTGAGCATAAACAAATCAATAGCAATGTTTCTGCAACTTAGCTAGCAAAGAAGAAAGTCTATAGTAAAGTCTCTAGCATAAATGTCAGTATAAAGCAAATTTTAAAATCACCCCCATCAGATCTGAATGCACAAGCTAAAAAAAAGTTTCAATGAGCTTTTCTGACATTGAAATATTTAATAAACCTCAGTTGACAAAAGAATTTTATTGAAACCAATTCAAAAACTAATTCAAATATTTGAACAAAACACTGTGCGATGTATGTGGGGTTTTTACCTGCATTTGCACTACAAAAAGTTCAAGTCTCTTAGGCAATTTTTATATTGTATATTAAATCCATAGAAAAGGGGCTTGAACACAAATCTCTCTCTCATTCAAATGAAAAAAAAAATTATAAAAGCCCAAGCCTTACATTTTAAATCTCCTAGCCTTCCTCTTGAAACTGGAGGACAGCTAAGATCATCTTCTAAGTCTTAACAGGAGGAAAACCACTTGAGGCTGAGAGTGTGCTTAGGAAGCTGCTTCTAACTCCTCCTTGAGCCATTCCCCCATTCCTTTCTGTCATGTACTGTGGCATGTAAGCTCTCTGCTAACCCTTCTTCAACTGCAACACTAATATCATAAGAGATACTTCCAACAGCCTTCTTTCCCCTCATTATAACAAAACACAAGGTCCTTGTGACTTTTTAAGTGGTCTTGCTCATGTCCTGAAAATTTCTGAAAATTCATGATCTATGGCTGTATAAAAACCTGAAGTCAAACTGCTGTGGTTGAATTTGGGGATCTTTCCTGTTTATTTCCTATGCCTGGGCTTCCATTACTACTTTTTCTTGTCTGCAGAAAGAGCACAGTACTTCCCCCATCTGTGGGAAGCTTAATCAATTAAGCTGAGGAATTTGTGTCTTTAAAGCATTTCAAGCTTATTATACAATAAGCAGTCTAGAATTGCATCAGTGGGTTAAGTTATTTGACTTAAATTTACCTGAGGCCAACTAAAAGGAAATCAAGAATTTGAACAGAAGACATGTGAATGCATTAAGTAATCAAGCCTGCATTTAAATACTGAAAAGCAGCACGTTTAGAGTTATAACAGTCTGGGATAAGTGATAAACAATCAGTATTCCACCTGAACACATATTCTGTGGTAGAACTACTGAAATTATAATACCCAATATTATTCTTTAGAGAAAAATTAAGTGCCATGGAAACCTCTCTTTTACATAAATACTGTTTTGCCCATAAAAATACCACAAACACCCTGCTGAAATACATAACCAATTATTTTAATCAGATATTCCAGCAAAACCCCCACAGCTATGTACATTATGTCCAATGATGGCACTGATAAGTGCTTGTCACAAAACATTAATTGCATTTTATTAAAAAAAATCAAACAGCCTATATGATTTCAAATATTGTGTGCCATTTCTCTATAATTGGTCCAAAGAAGTATTACCCTCTACCTTTCACGTCCATGTGAAGTTAAGAATTGTTCTGGAACTTGATGAAGACAAACACTTTGATGTTCCTTTATGTTAGAAAAATCTTTATGCAATAAATTATAATTATGTAAATTTTAGCACCCCTAGGGTAGAAGTGCCTCTTTGAGGCAGAAGATGATTAGAGCAGAAAAATTACTAGATATGTGTCCATGACCATGGACAAATTTGCTTCTACAGGAAATTCTGTTATCAAGGAGTTTAATCCTATTTGTACTGAAGCAAGTAAATTTGGCCACTGAGGTAAATGGAAAGAAAATTCATTTCATCCATTCAGGGAGTACCCTAAAAGCCCAGATGATAATAACATCCCCAGTATGAATATTTAGTTACAGTTCTTAACACTGTCCTTTCAAAGCTGTGAATGCTTTTACTATTAACATTCCTTTTCTTCTGACATGAAATCTCATGATTCTCTGAAAAACTGCAAAATGTTACTAAACCTACATAACAGCTGGGCAGCAAGCATGCACACCCATAATCACATATTGTGGTTAGTGCAGTGGGATTGCCTGGTGACGAGGCAGCACACAATTACATTGCTTTTAGCATTAAAGCTTAGTGGATGATGACTTGGTCTGAGGGTTGCAAGGCTGCAACAGTGATTACAGGATTTATGAGAGACAGGTAACTGTGGCTGTGTAAGAAGAAAAATGCGTATGAAGAAAAGGATGCTTGTAACCCTGATTACATCATGCAGTTCTTTCTGTCCCCCTCACAAAATGCATAGTGTACTCTGCTCCTGGAGGCTTTATATTATGCTTCAGAATAAGTTTGAGGTAGTAAGTAGCAAGCAGTTTCTTCTGTTCCTTTGCTCGTGAGATTATAAAAGGCTCCAACAGAGGTAAATTTCCATTCCCAAGGAGCAGACCAGCTAGTTTATGATTTGGCATAGCTGTTTCTTATGGGTTTTCTCATTGTTGAAGACCACAAGACAGACTGAATTCCCAAAGAACACAAAGAAGAGAGTGCCTCTTCACAGCGAGCAATACAGTAATGGCGGAGAGAATTTGAGGCTGTTTGTAGACATATGAGATTTTGATAAGGAAAGGGTGAAACAAACATTATCTGAAGATTAATGCTTTATCCTTAAAGATGGAGGCCAAAGACAGTACAATCTCCTGAATAATTTATGCATATGCTGAAACACATGAATTACTGTAGAACTTAATAATGTCTATTTCTTTTATACCTAAACTAAAATGAAAAGTAAACAATGTTACATTTTCATACTACAACACAGAGCATACTCCTGCTTCACCAAAGGCTTATGGTACCTTACGTGTCCAGCACAGAATTAGGACAACATGCCAGATTCCAAATACGTTGTGAAGTTTTGCAAGTTTGAGCTGTTTTCAAGAAATGAGATTATCATTCCATAGGTTTTACATTTAGTGCCATACTTTCAGTCTGCAACACTTACTCAAAATATCTGCTACACACACATGCTTGCATGAAACTAACATCTTTCTTTAGAAGCACAACAATAATTATCAAGAACATTGGTCAGTGTCTGTGTATTTTTAAAGACCTGACTCCACAGGTGGTTTAAGGGGTGGAGAGTTAATATGTAGTAGAAGATTCCTACTTCAGGAAATGCTCAGCAGATGTGTTACTTTATGGTCCTAAAAATAAATTGTGACAGATGTGCTTCATGACAAATATGCTGAATCCATGAGGTAGTTTGTCTACATTGAAGGTGGAGAGGGGGAAAACCTACACGCTGAAGTGACAACTCTGCTCCACATTCTGACATGACACTGGCTCTCTCCTGCTGAAGGGTCTATAAAACAACAGCAAGATGTAATTTGGAAGTAGCAACAAAACAGACACTGTGGTTTAGCAGCTTCTTGCTGAGATATTTTATTTGTTACTGCAATTCAGGTTAGGGACCAAGATCATAAACACTTCTGAGTTGGAACATCAAGGTGAGCAGTGCCCCAATACCCTTGGATTTACACCAACCTGAACGGACTAGAAAAATTATGGAGTGTTATGGGGGCATTTGAGGTTTGTACCAGCAGATGGACACACTTAACAGCCCATCTGTGAAGTTTCACTTATTTCTATTACATGCATATTGTGTTATACGCACACTTATGTGCATATATATATATATGTGTGTGTGTTCATTATACTCCACAAAGAGAATGACCTTGGTGTGCTCTCTCTCCACTCTCCTCCCCCCCTGGCCTTAATGGTTTATTTTATACAGAATTGGTACTCATGCCTGGAGAAGCTATGGCTGCCCCATTCCTGGAAGTGTTCAAAGCCAGGTTGTATGGAGCTTTGAGCAGCTTGGTCTAGTGGAAGGTGTCCCTGCACATGGCAGAGGGTTGGAACTAGATGAGCTTTGTGATTATGAAGGTAACTTCCTAAAGTTACAAAGATAACTTTCTAGAGTTCACCAGTACCCAGATGAAGAGATTAAGCCAGTGGTGTCTGCTGATTTTCAGAGCAACTCTTGGTTGTCTGAACCTAGAATTTACCATTTATGGAAGAATTACATAAGTACCTACAGAAAGTTACACATTTCCCCCTAGTTTTCTAAGGCAAAATCTCTTGCAGCAGAGAGGAATAACTGAACTCCTAAGTGAAGAAGAAAAGCACCGACAAGTACTCCGAGAATTAGAATATTCCTGAGCTGCTAGTGACCAACGGGTCTGGCTCTGCCCCAGCCCACAAGCCTACTGAAGTGCCTTATTGTAACAGATCCATGCACTTGAGTATAAAGGAGATTACATTCTCTTTCTAGTCTGAATGCGACTCAGTCCTGCAGCTTTTTTAAGTTTTTTTAAGAAGGTTTTTGTGGAGTAAGAAAACAAAAGCTCTGCCAATCATATTTGCTTTATCTTATCCCATAGCCTCCTTCGTATAAGAAAAGCTGCAAAATACTCTTTTCAGTTTGTTTACCTGAAGTTACATAAGCTCCATGCCACTTCAAAAGTCTAAACACATATAATGAGAATGCTTTTGGAAAGCATTGTTAACTCACATTTTCACAGTGGCCTGTGAACACTTTTATCTAATAGATAATTTTAGGATGACAAATACATTTATTCTAAATTTTAGAATGACATATTTTAAATTATTTTCATTTACTTATATTTAATTTATTTTGTATTTTAAATGATACTTTAAATTTTCAGAATTACAAATACAAATAACACAAATTGTTGTCTTGGCAGCCTTCCTCAGCTACCTCACCTCTACACTGCTGACAGCCCTATGACTGCAAAGTAAAGCACTACACAATATGATGTTTTCAGCCGGACCTTGAGAAACATTTCCATCCTTAGGAAAGGAATTATCCTGCTTTAGAGAGATGAGTGTGGGTACATCCAGATATTTGTACACCATTCAAATAGAGAATCTGTTCAATCTTTCCTCACTATTTAGCAATAGACTAAGATTAAAGGTATGGACTTCGGCTTAGTCAGTCTGCCACAGCAGATGCTTCAGAAATACACATTACATGCATTAAAATAAACTCCACATTGCAATTACTGCTCCTAATAAGCTGCCTCTCAAACCCATTCTTACTATGCTTACTGAGGGTAGTATATTATTCTGTAAATGATTTCATCTGATTCCAGTGTGACAATCATAGGGTAAAGCATGATTAAAAAGGGTTACGCAAAGGAAAAATCAGGATCCTCCACTTATTTTGCACTCTTTGTGTCTCAAAAAGAAACAAAACAAAGCAAAATATTGGAAAGGACGCTTTCTTTTTCCCCTAATCTTCAGTTTGATGAGAATCTGCCAGCACTTCACACAGCAACCACTTGTACGTGGCTTCGACTAACAAACTGCTACTAATTTGAACTTTTTCAGCAGTAGTATCACATTTTAAATTACTTTGGAGACTCTCTAACCTATCTGAAAGCTACCTGACCTTAACCAGTATTTTTCACCCTCTTTCAAAGAGTTCATACTGGTCCAATGCACAAATCTGCAAGTATTGCGGCGTCTCTTTGTATTGTTACAAAGAAAAAATTCATATAACTAGCATCTATTTCTAATTTGTGGTCTACACCAAATCATGGTCAAAAAAAATGTTAGCACAAAGATGAAATAAAATAACCACAGATCTCCTTTACGGCTATTCATCAGTCTTGAGAAGTTACCTCCTCACTTATCACTTTTAAGACTTGGGACCTACTTTCCAAATGTCAAGGCAATTTCTCAGTAACTTTCCTTTCAGCAGTGCTGAGTCTCCTCTGCTGGCAATTTTCAGGTAACACAAAATTTCAAATTATAAAAATGAGAACAGATGGTTTGGACTTAATTCCCCCTTTTCCTCCTTACTGCCAGCAGGAGAAGTTAGACTTACAGACAATTTTCTCTATGCTCACATAGCTGGTAGGTTTCTCCAAATAAAAGATACTATGCAATCTCTGTTACTATAATTATCACATACAGAAAACTGAAAAGACAACAGAGCAGTGTAGGGTAATGGAAGAAATTATACAAGATCCTGCTGTGAGCAGGATAAACTAGATTCCCTAGTGTAGGCAGGTAGCTAAAGCCATGATAAATTACCACTGCGTGATATGTGTTTCTTAAAATTGGAAAAGAATGGACCAAACCAGCACTAATATGGCTGTTGTGACACATAAGTAGGAAGGAGAAATAACTACATTAGAAATGTTCCAGATCCCTTTCAGCAGTGGAAATTAATGGAACACTGTCAATTAGCCTGAAACATTTAGCATCATGTATTTGGAATTTGCACGATGAATGGTTTATGTAACTCCATAACAAAACTCAGCAGAAAAAAATTGGTTTCTTCAACCTCTGTAACTGCTCCTCACTAAGGTAAAAACAAACAGACAAAAAAATACATCCATATAAAGACATTTCCCAGGGATAAAGTTGGGCATTTACTCCTGTGTTTAGGCTTTCAAATGCTGCCCAGATGTAAAGCCCTTGCTGAAATACCAAAAGGAACATTCTGAGCCTATGTGCAATACACACAACTAGCAGTTTCACAGCAGTCAACAAGACTCCTCACAAGCTTACCACCTAAAACCTGGGTGAAAAACTGAGAAATGGGCTCTAGATTTTGAATCTCTCTAAGTGTGTGCTCTGCAGTCACTACTGAGCTGATCCATTCAGCTCTGTCACCCTTCGAGCCCTGCACTGCAAAATGCTCCAAACACACAGCTTATTTCAATAAGACATTTCATATGCCAGATGGACACACACTGGAGTGCCTGAATGAACCGGAGCCAGGTAGCAGAAATGTTTTCTAGTCATTATCATACTGTTCTCTCCACCTAACCCTATTAGATCAGAAACAGATTAGTGATAAGGAAATGCAGGATGTTGCAGAGATTGTAGCCACTTGGCAAAGTGCTAGGACCTCTCTCAAGAGCTGGTTCTTGGCAGACAAGAAAAGGAGAAACTTTCCATTGCTAAAAACCACTTTTCTTCTTGCATAACTGCAGTAAGACCAAACATGATAGTGCCCCTCGAGGACTAAAGATTGGATAATTCAATGAGAAAAATTACTTGCAAGTTTACGAATAACATCTTATGACCCAAATACAAAATTCTCAAACAGTAGAGATTTTGTTTTGTTTTCTTTAAAGAAATGCCAAGTCACTGTACCATCTTTAGACTAATTTAATTAATTACTAGTGTTTTCCCCTCATGCAAATTCAGCAATCTGTCAAATTCCTTATGGAGTAAGAATTCAAATAGATAATATAGATAATATATTTAAAAAGTATAAAATATTCAGCAAGAGGAAAAACCTCCCTCTGGTTGCTAATTACTAAGCCACATACTGATACAGTTATGTAATTGTAGCTGCACATCTTGCCTGCACTTTTTTATTATTTACTTCTGCAAAAGGTGGAATTAAAACAAAATAACATTCTTCCATGCCCTCATCAATTAAAAAAGTCATCTTCTCAGATCTGAACTTCATGAAAGCCCCTGACAAAGCCTTTGTCAGATAATACCTCTCACTAAACATTAAACAGATATTATTTGGTATTTGTCACCAGTATAGCTCCTGTCTTCTTCATGAAATTAGCGTTATTAAGTGTAAAATGAATGCTGTGCAGTTTCCTCAGTATAGACCTCCCCCACCATAACTGACCTGTAGCTTGGAAAACATCATATAACAAAGAGGGAGCCACAGATGGTACTTCTGCGGCAGCCCAAGATGTTTAAGATCACCCTCCTCCTATTACAAAAGCCAAACAAAACCAATTAAAGCATCAAATGCCATGGCACACATCAGAACTACGTGCTCAGTTTGTCACTTTAATCATACAAATAAATCACAATCAGGTCATATGGAGCAAGACACCTCATCTTCTAGGGTCCCAACTGTTCCCTCAGAGAAGTTGCAGCGAGGGGTTACACAGTCATCGTGGGGTTTACAGGAGACTTGTTAGCATTACCTTCTCCCTGCTTGCCCCACAAGGGTATTCCTGCAGTGGGTGCAGAACCCTCCCAGAAACTTCTCTCATGCCTACCCATTGCTGGAGCAGAGATCACTTCATAGAGAGGCGAGAGGCAAGAGGAAGAGGGGATTGTCGTGGTTTAAGCTTAGTCGTAAATTAGAAAAGCATGTAGCCTGCTCACTCCCCCCCCACAACCTGTCCTCCCTCCACTCCCGGAGGGATGGGGAGGAGAATCGAAAGA
>WYDI02032076.1:0-19599 GCA_009867235.2 Psittacus erithacus
CCTTCAGGACCCGTGGATGGATTTCATCAGGTCCCATGGACTTGTGCATGTTCAGGTTCTTAAGATGGTCTTGAACCAGATCCTCTTCTACAGTGGGCCCAAGGTCTTCATTCTCACAGTCCCTGCGTCTGCCTTCCAAGACTTGGGTGATGTGGTCAGAGCATATCTGGAATTTGAAGTGGGCTCAATAACAAGTTTGAGCACACTGGGACTGAAGTAGCTGGTCCTAAAAGACAGAGACATAGTGAGTTAGTCAGCTGTCTATTTTCCCCAGGGAGGCTGCCTCTATCTGCTTTATTTCTGCACCCACCTCACTCTACCCCTGTAGACCTGTAGTTGTTCTTTGCAGGTAGCCGCTGTCAAAGCAATGAATATTTGTCCTTTGTAGGTGACATTTTCTCATTTCACCATTGCTAGAGTGGCAACCCTGCCAGGAAGCCTTCCAGAGTGGGCAGACTCATGGGCTAACCACATGCAGCTGTCTGGGCCAGGTGCTGCTGCTGCCCACACTTCATGCAACACTGTCTAACAGTCAGTGCTCTACAAATGCATCCTGAGTCTCCAGCTGATGCTCCTGTCTATTTCCCTGGGGTGGGGCTCATTTTACAGGTGGGACCCATTTACAGTGTGAGCAAAGTGATGTTTCATTAATTCACGCCCTGAGCTTAGCAGTGATTTTTGGTCTTGTCTCTGACTAAGATAATAGATAGATAATAGATGTCATCAGTGTGACCTTAGATTAATGCAAGATCTTACAACTGAACTACCTTCTAGTGTGCCTCAGCCATGTTTTTCCACAACAATAAGAAAATGTCAAACTTAGACAAAGAGACAAAGAATTACATTGAATTTGGCACATTAAGTACAGACAGCAATTTTGGCTTAAATGGCAATTTCACTAGGTAAAACCCACACCAATGTAGTGCATGAGAGTTTTCTCACTGACTTCTAGGAAGGCATTCTTGAGTTTTCCATTGAAATGTTATATTATGTATTAATTTATATGCACAATCAAAGATATCTCCATTACTATTAAAAATATATTATTAGATTTATAAATTGGCCCTGAAGTGGGTTACATGTCTTAATACATCCCTTGAAATTGTGTCTTAGCACAGAATTACATTTCATAATTTAATGAATTGATACAGATACATTGCTATTGAAGCAAGTCTCCCCTTGTGTGTGGTGCAATTTCGTGTTTCTGCATGCGAAGTCCAGCCTACCTCCCAGGCCGTTAAACACTGTCACCTGCTTAAATAGGGGGTGGCAAATGAAAAGGATATGCTATATTTATAGAGAAAGACTCATTCTGAAAATCTCTGAAGTTCACATTTATGTCGAAGTCATCTGCACTACATCTTCATATTTCTATTGAGCTGGTTCAGTATCTTTGCACTCTTATTTTTGAACTTCATCCAGTCTGAGAAAAACATAGCTTCTTACTTTGGCTTTTTCAGGGTAAAGGAATCTACGTTCTGTCAGTAGTTAAACTTTAAGGTGACATGAAAATAATAATTTACAAAATCTTTAAAGATCTAAATACTTTATTGAAAAAAATGCATTAAAACAATAGCAAAGTAAATTTTAAATTCACTGCACAGAGATTCCCATATGTTTATGCATTAACAATGATTATATTGTAGGATACTCATCTTGGAAAGAAACTGTGTAGAATTCCCTCACCTCCCTCTGTCCACCAGATCGTGTATTGTTACTGAACACATGTAAGAGCAAGGGGATCTTGCTCAACTTTCATGAACAAACATGAGAACCTTATCAGTGTTATAGCTTATATGTCTCACCTTTCTATACATTCTTTTCTATGACAGTCAATAGCAAAGTGAGGACTAGTAGAGATCTGCTGCTACAGTAAACAGTAAGATGGTGAATGTATGATACTAAGGTAAGAATGTTGGAGATGTTTCTCTTTGTAGCTCCTGAGCCAAATGTTGCTGTCTGTTACACCCACAGAATGCCCATTAAACTCAGTGAGCTGAATTTAGACCAGAAAATGCAGGAAATAATTTTGACTTGGCAAATTTGAGCTAATTTCACAGAAGACTAGTACCGTAAGTAACTTAATTGGGAAAGGCTCTTCTCTTGTTTCTACTCTTACCTGAAAATATTGTCAGGATATTCACACTTAGTGAGCCACTGGATTCACATTCAAAATACATTGAATAAGACAGCAGTATCCTAAAAAGCAGAACTGCAACAACGTGCTTTGTGCTAAATTATATTCACCTGGTGCATTTATTTGTCTAGTTTTAGTACTTCTCTGTGCAAAATCAAAGCCTAAATATTTAACTGCACTACTTTCCATGACACTTTACTTCTGATTCCTTTCTGTTCTCACTTGTCCAGCCATAAGTATCTTTTCTTCCCCTTTTCCAATTCAGAAATATAAATATTTACTGTATACTTCACCTCATAGTTTCAGCACTTGCATAGTCCTTACGTATTCAATCAAATTCTTTCACTCATACTTGTTCACTAGTTTTTATTCCTTTCATTCTAAGCTTTGGTTCTTCATTTGCAGGGACTTGGCAATGTTCTGCTTAATGTACATGTTTCTAGTATCTTCGTATCTGGACACTGTTCAAGACTGGAGCTGGTAAAATGTTAATGTTTGGTTCATGCTTTTAACACCGCTCTAAAATATGCGGCAATTTGATCACTTGATAAAAACCATTGAGGAAGCCCAGGGTCTCGCTTGCCCCACTTGTGCTTACTGTTTGGGATGTTTGAGCTCTTGCGCTGTCATTTCTCTTGTTTGGTTGCCATCTTTACTGACAGGTTCCAGTGGAAAGCTGTCATATTTCAGCAGCAGGTATCTGATAGAGCTCACATTGACTGACTGATCCAGCCCTCATATTTTCAGGTGTGCTACCATCCCATCCTCTTTCAGCGAATACTGATGCTGTTAAAAATAAAGCAGGAGCTATATCTGAAACCTGTTTCCAAATAAGTTAAGAACCATGATGAAAAGATGCTGGCTGTAACCATTCATTTTTTCCGAGTACAGCCATTTTCTTTAAGTTCATGCATCGTGGAGCTGGTTTTCAGCTAACAAGCACTGCAGGCAGGCAGGTCAGAAACTATCCTAAAGTCATTTCAAGCTTGGCTTGGTCCTAGCTGGGACACTATGTGATAGTCACTCCCTCTACATGCAGGGCTGTCAGAAGGACACAGACCCACACAGTCCTTTCAGCAGCCCTACCTTGGCTGGGGAAGGTTTCTTAGAGGACTATTTTCATTTAATCTACCATCTTTTTCTCTGTCATATAAGAAGAACATTCATGTACCCGATAATTAGTCCCATCAGCTCATGCATAGCATTTCTCCTTAAAGAGGAAACCTGTTCCTATCACCTTGCAATGAGCTGTGCTGAACAGCACCCTACGATTCAGGTATGGCTACTGAATCAGTATCAGAGCTACTTTCAGTATCAGCCCTGATTATTATCTTCATGAGGAATGATTCCACTTCCACATGAAATAAAAATTACCCTAACCTTCAGCCAAAGCATTAAGGAATCAGTCGCATATTTTCCCCTTCACATTTCTGAGAACACATAGAGGAAGAGATAAAAAATTAAAAATATTAGATATTGCCTTTTGACTTAACTGCTAACACAATAAAGAAGCATCGTAAACTGAATCATGGAAGTCTGCAGTCTTCATTGCTCCCTTTGCTGGTATTACTTCATGGATATTGGAGCCCTTAGGGAAACTGGAATATGAATAAAGATTTTTTTTTAAATCAGCCGTTTTTTCTTGGTTCTGTTTCTAAAAATAATGCAGTTTGCAAAAAACAGAAGGTTTGGTTTATAACACAAACAAAATTGTTACATTCTGAATGGGTTGTAAGTACCTGATTCTTTGCCTTTTTACTCATCCCTGCTAAAAAAAAAATAAAAAAAATCTGCAAATCCATTTGCTAACCAGCTGCACCTCTGTACTGAACAGATAACAACCTGTGCAAGCCAGGCTTTGCTGTGAATCGGTGCTGATAGGCCTGAATCTCATAGCTTTTTTTAAATGCTAATGACAAGAAACATTTCCTAAGCCAAAACGCTCTTGTAGATCTGTCTACTTCTATTATGACTGATATTTGCTTGTAAGTACATAGAACACTTGTTCACTGTGCCTTATCTGCTATGGTGCAGCATGCTGACCTACATACCATTCAGCACAATATGATGCACAAACATCTTCTAAATAATTTTTCATTTTCGACTTAAAAACAGTAGAGGCAAAATAGGATTGCTGCAAATCTAACAAAGAGATGGCATTATTTCCAAATAAAAATGTGCATTTTTCCAAAGAATTCATTTGTCTAGCAGCATGAAGTTCATACATAGCAATGCTTAAAGAGGGTGTTGAATTGCGATTAGGAAGGAAGGACTTAGGAAGAAGAACAAACCACATCTTTTCTACTTACACAGAATAATTAAGCTAACTTATTTCTCATCACAATTAAAAGTTCAGCCTTTCTGAGCCACGTTGTCACAATGTCACTAAATGCTGCTGATATAAGAATGCTGAAATAAGTGTGATAATAACAATAAAGAATGATGGATAGAAAAGGATACAGTAGCTAAGGGAACAGAAATGATAGTCTATTACCTGCCATTGTCAAGCTAAACAGAACTACAGTATTTATGATTTTTGCTGTGATGCCTGCTATGTTGTATAAGCCCAGCCTTTATGATGATACTTGTCTACTGAATGAAATAATTAATACATCAGTTTTTATTGTAAATAAATATGCGTCTATCCAGTGCCCAGACATTATTTATATTCAGTAACAGAAACGCAGCCACAAATATATCAAAAGCTTGTTAAATAAAATGTACTCCAAGAGCTAAATTTTAAGAGCAAAACAGAATGTCTCCATCATTTCAGAACATTTCTAATCAACTTATATTCTGAAATGTTAAAGAAAGGCAGGAAAAAAGTCTGCTGAAACAATAGAAAAGAAAAAAAATGCTTTGTTTTGGCAGGATACAGTAGTCCTAATTCTAAACTGTGTATAACTACAGATAACTTCTACATAGTAAAATTGTGTAAATAAACCTAAATTAAAGGCTTTTTATTATAATTTTTTTATACATGCACTGAATTGAGATTTATTTATTGCCTTGTTATTACCTCTAGAGAGAAAAGCAAAAGTATATAAATTACAGGAAGCATCAATGTTTAATTCTATAAGAATTTTAAATGAATGACACAACATCCATGTACTATTTATTGGTTTTCTAATAAAATACCAATTTTCCTGTCCACAGACACTATATATTTTTTTTCCCTGGTGAAACACATGGTAGAGCTTTTCAGAAATCAGCTTGAGGTTTTAAACTGCAAAAATGAAAATAATTTGGGATCTATTTAGGCATTAGTGAAGTCAATAGAAGCGTTTCCACTGATGCTTGGAAACCCTCAGTCAGCCCCTTGTGCATTTTATCCCAGGTTTTTTCGCTGTTGCTGCTTTTTTGAAACAGTGGATGACAGATAAAGTAAAAGGTTTGGTATCTTTAGCTATCAGGCTTTGATTTTATTTTAAAAATGTATGTCTATGTGCAAAACAACAGTGTCTGGGTTGGCCAGAGCTGACGGCTACTTTTTGTGTTTCACTAAGTACCCTCTTGTACACCCTCTGAAGACACCATATCTCAGACCAGCCACTGACTTCTCTTCTACTAAGTGACAAGCAATGTCTTGACTCATGTTACTTATGTATCATTAATGAGAATAACATCTTTTAAATCCACAAGTAGCTTTATGAGTCTAACATACAAATGGTTTGCAGTGATGTGGCTTCTAGAAATAGATTATTACAGACACTGATACATCTTATGGTATTACCCTGCAATCAATGCTGCTTTTGGTAGATTTAACTCTACAAGTAAGGTGGATTTTCCATTTGTGTATTATCAGAAGTGTTTTCCATGTTCCTTTTGTAATTTTGCAGCACATTTCAGAAGAATTTTGGGCCAGCACTGCACCTATTGTTCACGTAAATAATGGGGTGCATAGCTGCTATTGTGCTCAGCAATTATGAGCTCTGTGATGTTAAGAGAAGCATAGGCCAGAGATCAGATTTGACTATGCCAGACCCATGACCCATGTGTTCCACACTGAAATCACTGAATACTAACCTAGCTATAACTAAGGTTCAAACCATTCACTGTGCTCAGGAAGAGACAAGCTTGGGATACCTCCTCATGAATTGGGCACCAATATATTAAGCTTATTTGTGCCCAACCCAAACGCATACAGAAAGCCTAAGCCTACTGTGAAATTAAATGCTCAATGCAACATTCAGGCTGGAGTGTTTCCACTCTCACGTGCTTCTGACCTTGGCTTGCAGTGGCACATGGGTGCACGTGTGTGTGCAAACAACATTGAGAATTAGGCAAATACAGTCTGTGCATAGCTGAACGACCCTGTAGCCGCTGAGACACCTTTCATGACCAAGAGCAATATTAATCATAAAGACTCCTGCCAGTATCTTATTATATTATCTAAGATTGATATGTCATGATACATTGCACCTGGAATTGTCTTCTGAGCCCAATAAGGCTTGTGTGACTTTTATTTTTTTGTTTCCAAAAGGAAAAACAGTCTTAAGATAAGCTTTGCTATAGTTCTTTCTCACTGAATTTCCTGGTGCCTTTTAAACACACACATATCTGAAATAGGGATTACAGTGATGTTCCTTTTACAAAAGACCACGGCGTGTAAGGGTTACATGCCTTATTCAAAGTCTAATGGGAAATCCGTAAAGGAATTATGAATAAATTTCAAATCTTCTCTCTCTTCATCTTTGTTTAGACCAGTACATAATATGGATTCTTTCTCTCTCAGCTGCAGCTTTTAAAAAAATCTACATTATCTTAAAATGCACACGGGACAAAGCCCTCACCCCCTAAAATGAGTAGGTGCAAGTAAATATTGCCATTCTGAAGGCTGAATCTTTTCCATCAAACTGCACTTGTCATTGACCAAATAAACCAAGTCTTCTAACACAACACTGGAAACATAGCTACTGTCTGCATATTAATTAGCCTTCCTGACCTGAATAGACTATTACCTAGGGCCCTGGCCTTCATTTCCTGAGCACCCTAAACTCCACTGCAATGAATAAAATGAAAGGCAAGGCCCTTATTTTGGAATTATATCATGAAAATATTGCTATTGCCTAAGAGATGGGATTTCTGAAAATGCCACAGAGAGTTTCTGACACTGCACAAAAGAACAGCATTGTTTTGTTCCAGATGAGATCCCGTGCCCCCTTAAATGACTGTCACCTAAAGCTTAGACCAGCCCTGTGCCTTAGGAAAAACACTGAAAGTGTGGTTTGGGCTCCGATTAGTTTGACCAAATGCATGTATAACTTAAAGCTGTTCTCTATTCTTAATAAAAGAAAATGAGGTAATACTATAAAAATAGCTTCCTTTGATCCTAGAAGCACTTTGTTACAAGGTTCACAAGCCAAGTGGAATGAAAAACTTTTAAATAAAAAATTAATGCACAAAAGCAAAGCTGGGAGATAGGCAGATTTAAGAAATATTGCCTTTTTTACTCAGAGCTCCTGCAAAAAGTATTTTTGTTTTAAAAAAATATGATTCCCCTTTCAACTCATTCCAGACACAGTTTTACAGGTAGGCTTTGTGACTCATTAAATCCAGCTTTGAAGATGCACCATAACATAAAGCATTACAATTATCTTATACTCTAAGAGACTGTTTGGAATCTATTTCAGTAAACTTTATTAATGATCTGAAAAAGGAGGTAAATTCACACATGGTGTTTAAAATTGGAGGTACAAGGAAAAGAGATATTCATAGTGAGCAAAGAGAAAAGCCAGGACTCACATTTTAATGTTAGAAAAAAAGTAAAACAGTTACCCAAAACTGTTTCTCAGAATTGTGTTTTTTCTGTAATGCACTGTTTCCCCACATACGTTGCTATGTAAGCAAAATGGATCTCTGGAAAGGATTCTGTCCTTTTAAAATTACAGATACGTCTTCTCAACTTTTGCATCAGGCATTAAATATTAAGTATCGCACCCAGGCATGTGCTGAACATAACACTGGGGGCAAAGGCAACAGGTTAGGCAGTGCTCAATTCAGCTGAGTTTCATAGTAGAAGACAATAAAGAGTATTTTAAAACTACAAAGCATGTCATTTGATAGGAAAGGATAGTGGTAAAAAGGAGAAAGGTCTGGAAAGGCCTGTAAAAGTTCCCAGGCAAGGAGACAACAGATTGGAAATGAAAGTTAAAAATGAAATGTGTGCATGTGTCAGCACCGACCTAAATAAAAAGTGAGGAAGAAGAGGACATGAAAATATTTGAGAGGTGACTGAGGCCATACAGGCTATGAATTTGCCTGTAAGAAGCCATGCAAACCCTATCATTTGTGATATTTAAAACTGGACTGTCCATGGATTTAGAAAATGCACTCCGGAGGATAATCTAATATTACAGGGAGCTAAATTAACAGACCTGCAAGGTCTCTTCCATTCCTTATTTATGTGATAAATCCATTGAAAAAAAACACTTACTCCATAAAAATTTATATCTTTCCACAGTGTACACAGAGCAGCCCTGTTCTGGAAAATGCTGAGCAGCTGCTTGGAGGGCACAGGTACCCTACGTTTCCAGTAGGGTCATGCCAAG
Organism: Psittacus erithacus; assembly: GCA_009867235.2. Lineage (NCBI taxonomy): Eukaryota > Metazoa > Chordata > Aves > Psittaciformes > Psittacidae > Psittacus > Psittacus erithacus. Next base: position 8,689 of record WYDI02032076.1, read on the forward strand.
TCAACAGTTAGCTCCGAATTACAAAAAGAAAAGGAAAGACAGGATCTGCTAGTATTCCATGAACAGAAGCCCATTAAAACTAAAAGGACATTTGCTTTTAAATGGATGGATATCATTATGCATGCAAAAGTGCCCAAAAATAAAAAGGCAGAGTGACTACATTTTGAGGAAACAGTTGAGCGGCAGCAACCATTACCTTAGCAATTGCAGCACACAGGCTCTCTGCTCTGCTGTCTAAAATGAGGACATTCCCTTTGCTGTGTGATTTACTTTGAGTATGCCGTAATCTTCTTTTTCCTCAGGTAAAATGTCAATGAGCAGTGTCCCAAATGTTTTCCCTTCTCTTGTCAGGAGCCACTTTGCTTCCACAAGAATAAAAAAACCCTTGTGCTATGTTAACACTGCACAAAAACTAGCCCAAAAGGAGCTGGTACGAGATGAGAAGCTCATGCCAGGCAAGGATCACACAGGACTGCCGCAGTGCAAAGAACAGATCCAAATGAGCCTTTCCACAGTCTGAGCAATAATGTGTTCTAGCTTAGGGCCAGAATGCAGACTGCACTGCATCTTTATGGGGTTGCAAAGGTACTATAGAGAGGGAGGTTGTCTGAGTGAAACTGAGTGAAGACAATAGGATTTGGCCCTTAGTTCAGATGGCAGAGAGATATTCTGTACTAAATAAATAACCTTGATGTGGGATGGAGAAATAGATGGATGGACAGAGTGACAGCTAGATTATTTTGTTTAAGCTACTGCAAAATATTGGGGCTCTAACAAATGCATACATCTCAATACATATTTATTACCCCTAAGTACTTGACCTTACCCCCATGTATTTATTGCACCACTCATAACTACTGGACTCTGAAAAGCAGAAAGTACCTTCTCTGTCATGGTAGAGTATAAAACATTGAAGACTGAGTTCTTTCATTTGTAGGCAGAAAGAATGAAAGAACAGATCTGAACTGAGATCAAAGAAAAGGGAAACTGCAGCCTTTACATTGTTAAGAGCCTTTTTCCCCATTTGTGCATTAAGCCTCATTGCAACAAAAGGGAGAAAAGTGCTAAGTGGATCCTCTGCTGAAGCATAGTTGGCATGGATTCAAGGCAAGTCCACAATGAAGACTGCAGTCATTCACCACCAGGTACCTCTGCCTCCCATCATTACCATGAAGGCTCCCTGGCCCTTGGGTCAATTGTGTGGTAGCACCACCTGCTTATTCAATATCTGTACCTTCATTTTACATTATTCATTGGGGGAAGTAAGCGAGTTACTTTTCCCTTTTTCATGCTCTAAGTAAGGCTTCTGGTATGGGAAGCAAATGGAGCATCCTTACCGAAAAGGTTATTTATGTTTCTGAATTTAATGATGATATGTAGTGTCAATTCTTATTTTCAGGGATGTGGGGAACTGTGCTTTTCTGAGGCTCCCAGAATTGCTTTGAAGTGATGCGTTTTACTTTCGCAGAACTGCAGAGGTAGAAGTCTAGTGTGAACAAGTGGGTATTCCAATAACCATTGGTGACAGGCACATTCCCAGGTCATAGATTTTGTTTGGCTCAAAACCCCCATCCAGTTTGCAGGAATAGGCTTTCTCATGGAAATAATAATAGAAAAGTCCAGGAAGACAAATCAGTGGGATTTAATAGCCTATGTGTGGAGGTCAGAGGTGTATTTGTAGATCAGTAAATAGAAAGCTGTATTTTAAATATCCATCTTGATGCTCAGCTCCTGAATAGAATGCAAATAGCAAGACAAAGAGAATCTAAAAGGGTCTGTAAGCTGATCCATTGATGCAACAGCATGATAGCAATTTATACGTGTGTCTGTTTAGCGCTGATTTACAGTAGGACCTACAATCTCAGCAGTAAAATCCTTGCAATCTCAGGCACTCTCTGAAAGTCACAGTACATGCACAGGACCAAAAAGAAGGAAAATTCCTTTGAGTTCCATCCAGGCCATTTTCACATCTGTGATTTTCCATCAGTCGGCAAAGAGGAAGGTCATTTTGGGAAAGACAAGTGAATTGCGTACCTCCACAGCTCCATGTCTGCTATTAGCACTTTTAAGCTCATATTAGCAGTTTTATAGTTAACAGTATCAGCATAAAAGTCATGTTATCACATTATCAGTAGCTTGCCAGTGCTAGTTTTCAGGTACGTAGAGGCGTATCACCACACAGGCCAAGAGTGATTTTCTGTGTTCAAGAATAGTTTTTCTTGGTCGCCGTTCACAGGAACGTAGACAGCTATCTTTTCATAGGCTTGTGCTTCATCTCTCAACCCCCATACACCTCATTTTTCATTCTTTCCACCTTCCTCATGTAGGTGACCCACAAAACAGCAATCGGCTGATGCCTGAATGAGATGGACCCGGCACAGGCCGTTTGCTCTGGCACACACATCCAAGCTTTCACCTGCAACAGCGCGAAAATCCTTTCCATGGGGCAATGTCACCATCCTAGGCAGCAAAGAGCTGTGCACAGCTGGGGATGCCTGCAGCCCCTCTGCCCTTAGGTAGGTCAGCCTTGGAGGATGCTGGCCATGAGCAGCACCAACATCATCCTCATCAGAGAGAAAGCCAGGGCCACACAAAGGACAAACTGCAGGCAGGAAATGGAGCAAGAGGTGGGCTTTGGAGGTTTCCTGCCACTCTGAGATCCTCTGGTTTCACTGTTGCAGCTGCAAGAAGTTGGGGCTGAGGCCGGGGGCTTTCGGTCCTGGGACCTGCTGGGGCAGCATTTTTATCATTCAACAGTTCCACAGAGAAACTCTTTCCCTGTAGACGCAAATATTCCTCTAAGACACCAGACCTAGATTTGGAGTAAATATACTGCATCTGTCTCCTGCATAGGCACAAAGGTAATCGAGATCATAGGACAATGCCTCTTTTAAGGGTACACTACGAATCTGAATGGGTACATAAAAGCTGAACTTAAGTGTCAGTAAGCTTTATCACTACCAGAGCACAAGCTTTATGTTATCAAAAGTGTTAAGTAAGAATTGTGTTTCTGTGAAGTGGGCAGCCAAGCAGCCAGCACCACAGAAAATGCATAGGCAGATGCTGGGCAGATGTGTGGCTTCACTGATACTGCAGGGCCTTTTGCTTTATAAAAGCATCTTTTGTTTCTGCATACAGTTTGGGGATGGTTGCAAGGAAAAGGAAAGGTTTATGAAGGAAACAATTGGATCAAAGCAAACATAAATTTAGACACCACTTTACATTTACCAGGATACCAGAGAGTACACACTGAAAACAACTAGTATATTTGGTTATGTCCTTGCAAACACTATAAACCAGTCCCCTCTGAGGAACATCAGTGGAGGAGACTGAATTCCACACCAGAGCTGAGTGGGGACAGAAGCAGAGTTTGTGATTAGTTTATAACAGATCTTCTCATTTGAAGAAGGCAAGATTTTAGTTTTTCCCTGTATTTTGAAGCTGGGACAGGGGGAAAGAATAGTACTGTGTAATAAACTTTAGTTGCTGAGAATGTTGTTTGCCATGCCTCAAGCTGCTGCTGGACAAGCAGATATGGAAACTGGCTTCCTACCTGCAGAGCTCCTAATCCTGTACCAGCATCTACAAGAGACTGAAGGGGGAAAAGCACTGACAAACGTTTGTAAATCGATGGAAGTATACACATGAAATGCTTCTTGTAAACTGAGGGGAATGACGCCAGCTGGACTTATGCAAACACATAGGGTAGGAGGTCAATGCTTGATGCTCTGGTTCAAATGGAACATGCCACTTCTCATATTTAATTTGATGAGGAGGCTGGGCAGGGAAGGGTGTCTGTCTACATTTCATTGTTTACTTCTGCTCTAAAAATGGCAAAGTGAAAAGTAAGAAACTTCTTTGTCCTGTCACCCTTTTTTTTCCTTGCTCCTTGATACACCTGCAGCACTTTCCTCTCCCCAACTGTTCCTGATCCCTTCCTCTCATAAACAATTGCACAGCTGAGTGCAATTTTGATAGTAATCCTGCTTTCTAAATTTGAGATCGGTCTAGAAAAGAACAACATTCTCCTATTATAACAGTATATCACATCTCATCCCCCACTTTCAACACAGCATCCCAGCGAGTTCCCACTACCCATCTGATGAGGAAAGAAGGTAGGTAACTTTGTGATGAAGACAATGTCTCTCTCTTGCTTGTTTGTGCGGGAACCCAAGTCTAACTTTTTCCAGCAGGCTCCTTGGAGGATAAGGCCAGAGTTGTGGCATTGTGCAGCTCTCTCTTCACACTGGAGCTGTCAGCTACAATCAAAGCATCCATGTATGGTATTTCCAGTAGAAAAAAAAAAAAGCACACAGATGTATAGTTTGCATTTATGTACTGTAGGGACACCCTTGAATCGTGTTAAAAAATGTCAGTCAAGACATCTGGTCAGCTGTCCTAATCCATATTGGGGTTTTTAGACTACTGTTATGCCCCAATATGCTTTGAACATTGCCAATATGCTTTCTCTGCAGTAGCAGCAGTGTGTCCCCTTTGGTTTCACAGCCCATCCCCGGCATTGTTTTTTATAGTGTCACGTACCGAGCAAAATGAAAAACCACATACTGTATCTCGTGTGTCTGGCTAATGAAACTGGTAGGACAAACCTTGTGTGATTAGGAACAGGGATGGATTGGCTTAGGTCTAGTTCATCTTACGGACTGCAAAAAGAATCAGCTGTCACTTGTGCCATGCAGCAGATGGACAGTTTGCATCCGATTTACATGCAGGCGCCAAAGCCTTTAGAAGCTTTGGCAGCCCACTTGCCATCAGGCAGCAGACTTTGATGTCCTGCAGATGGTTACGGCAGCCATCTTGTGCTCGCGTGGCGTGGCGCTGTTGTGCCTCTTTGCAGGCACCGGCTCCCGGTGCCTCTGGAGCTGCCGCAGTGCATGGTGCCCACCCAAGGCTCAGGATCCTTTGGCCGCTGCCGAGGCACAGTTGCATTCTCATTTCAATACAAAGCTCCACTGCGCTTTGCTTTTATGGCAAACGTGCGCTTGCACCCACATTAAAATCCTAAGTGCCTACCGCAAGCTGTCCCAGCGCTCCCGCAGCCGAGCTTTGCTGTATTTCACATTCCCTACCTAGAACCCCGACAAATCCACTGCCCCCACTCCTTTCAACCATAATAGAGTAATTTCAGAATAATCACTGATCCAATTCTGTAGGAATTTAGCTCACCAATGCAGCTTTGCCTTAGCATGGTTCAACCCGTCCTAGGTAATGACACGGAACAAACAGTTTTCTTCATGGTGGTCAGGCTAATCTTGCTCCATGAATAGCCCAGAGTAATCTATCAGCAGTGGAAAGCTGTGGCTGGAGGTCTTCCAAAATCAGCTCTTTCACATTTGGTAGGAGCAGCTAGGAATTCTGACTGGCACTATTAGTCAGGAGCCATGTCATTGAGCTACAGAAGGAACCGCAGTTGTCCCCACTAGGTAGGATCAGCCCAGTATATTCTACCACACTTTTCTGTCCCTTGAGTGTTACTGGAAGTTCAGCAAGAAGCCTTTGGTGAGGCTTTAAGAACAAACTTAGAAGAGGCACATTCAATAATGTGTGATTTCCAGGCAGTCGGAAGTAATGGAAAATATTTGGGGGGCGAGGCAGGGAGAATATACATCTATATCCATATACACACACATATAAATTGACAATTAATGCAGACTGGTTACAGCCAGCAAACAAGAAGAAAAAAAATAAACAGTTAATTAGGGCTTTTTGAATCATTGTTATATATACAGTGCATCATTTGCAGGTGCTACAAAAGTGAAAAATAACCATTATAATTACTAGCATTCAAAGATTCATATTTTCCCCCATGTAATTGATTTAGGATTATCAGTTTTCTTGTAGTTATACAAAAGGCCTGTCAAGGTGTTTCCACACGTGTTTGGCTCATGCATGTTCCAAAAACAAGTCAAAATGCCATTGTATTTTACACAGCAATGTGACAGTGGCTCTGAAAAAATAGGCTGGGTTTTACCTGCATCGTTATCTTGGTTAAATTATCTTACATAGTATTAATTTTTTTCTTATTCATTCTTTCTTTATCTTTTTTTTCCTCTGTCTTTCTTTTTGTTAAAATACATCTGTGTTTGTTGACTGCCCCAGATTATATCTAAGTGAGGAGTGGGAGTACTTGCACCTGGTACAGTATATGTAGCTTAACAATACATATCATTACATTATTTACAGCTCATTTTATGTTATTCAATAGTAAACTGCATATTAACCCTTTGAGAACCTGGCTGGTGCTGCTCAGTGAGGCAGGGGAGCTCTGTGTTTTTCAGGGCTGTGGGAGTTTGCCTGTAACTGTATTCATAAAGATGGCAGCGTGCTCATTACAACAGAGATCACCACCAGAGCCAGCTAATTCCTCTCCTAGGAAATCTCATCCATAATCACATTTCTCACCACACCATGCTTGTACTTCTGCTGATAACACAGGTTATAAAAGGGACTCACTCAGTGCTGAAGTCAATTAATGAACCAGATTTTTAACCTCCTTTATTGGAGTACATTCAGCACCAAAGGGACCCTATGTTGTCCTGCTGGCAGGAGAAAGGCCCAAGTGATGCAGTTTCAGGCTGTTTCAGCCCAGTCTCCAGTTCCAAGCAATAGGCATCACAATTGACCTCATTCAGCACTGACTCAGCAGCCTCAGCACCCAGAGGAAGGGAGGCAGAGCTCAGACGAAGCTCAGAAGAAATGCTCTGCCCATAGAGAAACATTATCTCTGACCAAAGGACTGATGGATTCAGTTCAGGCATCACCTACACTCCCCCTGCAGCTGGAGAAGATCATAAGTCACAATCTCTTATCCAGTTTGCATCTGTGGAAATGTCGCATTTGTGGAGTGTTGATGTTAGTTTTCTCTCGATGCGAGAGAAGGAGAAAGGCAGGGAAGTTGCACAAAGGCAGGCAATACAGAAGAGGAAATGAAAATGTCAGGAGCAGGGGTGACGGATGTCAGGACAGAGAAACTTGAATAGGCAGTGCCACGCAAAACCTTTCCCTCTATTTTAGCAATATTCAGCATGGTCACACCAGACAGAGAAATGCACAAACTGGTCTTTCCTTTCTCCAGCAATTTGTTTGGCATACAGCACACGTATCTGTCAAAATGTTGTGTACGCCATGCGGTGCCGAGATAATTCTTCTTCTGTGGTAAGCACTGAAGTAGGAAGGGGTTCCTGCATCATAACACTCCTATTTCTAACCTTTAAATACTCATCAATATCTCTGTTGCTGAATTAATCAGTCTCAAGATTATCAGCAATTTAGTTGCATTTTGTTGGTAATTAGCTTGATAAATTAGCATCTGCAATATAAAACTTGACATCTTATTGTTCCCTCAGTTTTATGGTACTTCTGAAAAAAAACAGCTTATTTTTAAAATGATCTCTTCTATTACAATAAAGGCAGATACCAAAACCAAAGTTTGACAAGCTTAGTACCCAACAGAAACAAGCTCCATTGATATCCACTGGGCAAAATATCAAAGATGAATAGCTCATAATGTAAACTTCAAAAGTATGGGTTAAAAAATAAAATTTGAATCTGTTCACTGTGGGCAGCTGCTTCTTGTGAGGAAATAAAATAATGTTCAATGAATTCGTTTTCCACAATTTCTGTAGAAAGGCTGACAAATAAACCTTGAAATGTGAGGGAATTGAGAATTAATAGGAAATAAATGTATTTATTTCAGCGAGTCTCTCAGAGCTATCTGAATTTTTCTCAAATCAGGTAAAAAATCAAAGCTTTTCTTTCAACCCTGTTTTTTCCCTTCCAGGCCATATTGCTACCTCCCGTGGAAACCCCACTGTGCAGGACACTTTTGTCTCTTTGGGGTGGGGGGGGCAATTTTTAAAAGGGCTGGAGAAGCTTTTTCCAAACAGCATCCAAAGGCAAGCCCATATTTCCATTTCCACTTTTTCACGATGAAAGGAAAGAGTGGGTAGGTATCTTTCTCAGAAAAAAATGCTTAAAATGTGGCAATTTTGCAGTACAGATGTGGTATTATAAACTGAAAATTCCTTAGCGTTTTGTTTTAGCCATTATTTCTGTTGTAGAAAACTGAACTAATAGAAACATTCCTATTAATCTGAATTTGAGATATTTCATACAATGTATATTACCTTTCTGCTGCTTGCAACCTTCTGCCAGGTTTTTTTTTTCCCCTTTTTTTAGGAGGTGCTTTGAGAGGAATATACCATGAGAACAATACACAGCTGCTGCTGTATAGAGATATCTAATTGTCAATATTGTGGAATTTCTACAGCTTATTACTTGCATTCAGTCTAATTCTGGGCAAATTGCCAGTCACTTCAGGGACATTCAAGTGAGCCATATTACACGTGGTACGGCATCACAGCTTTAAGATACCCGGCTGTTTTGCCTCTGGCCAGGGAATGTTTGTACCAATGCTACTGAATGAAGGGGGGTAACTACAAATAAAATAAAATTTGTATTTTTTCAAGTGGGCTGCATTTCAAGCCCAGATGTTAGTAATGAAAGATTCAATTTAAGGATTTAAATTACAAATAAATAAAGTATGAAACAGATGTGATTTTTAAGGAAGTTCAAATTATCCAGGAAGAAAAATATCTCCGTGCATGACAAAGTAATAGGGATTGTCTTGAGAGTCTGTTGAAAACAATCTGCTGTGCTAGATACACCCTTAGGACAGGATTGGTTTGGAATGGGAAGGACTGGTGGAGCTTGTCATTAAACAAAAATTGTGTTTAATAAAACTTTATAACCGTGATTAATCCTATGAGGCCCTAAAGGAGTTTGCAGTTTCTGATAAACACATTTTCCTTGTTTGCAATGGTAATGATATTTTGAAGTGAATGGAATCTGAACAAAAACTCTAAGGGTAAAAAAGGACTTGTCAGGTACCACCTATGAAGAAATTACAATGGCACAAAAGAAAGAAGGGCCACCCACAAGGGAAACCTTAGATTATATGTTTGAAAGAAGGGGAAAAAAATGATGGGTCAATGTAGGTCTCTCTTTACTGTAGTTTGATCACCACAGAATTGCCTATAAAAAACACAGAAATTATTCAAGGCCATCTAGCATGTGAAGATTAGAATCCCACATGCACATGCAGGTGCTCAGTAGCAAATGCATAAAGGACTGGAGCTACAGCAGTGATTTTAAGCAATGTGTATGCAAAGAGCAGGGAACATCGCTCCACATGGATGCTTTGCTGACCAGCACGAAGTCTCAGGGCTGCATGTTTAAAAAGTCACATTTTGCAAGGAGAGCAGGTAAGCACTAGCTATTGATGGTGATGATGATTAAGGATCTAATTCTGCAAGGTGCTGAAGAACACACCCAGCTTTAAGCAGTGAGGGACATACATACATCTCCTCACGTGCTGCAGAGACATTGCCTGAGGAGGAGTTCATGCATTCTTTGCCAGCAGGAAAATAATTATTAAGTGTTCTGCAAGTGATTAAGAAATCTGTGTGCCCAAATGGAAGGTAGAAGGATTGTACAGTGTATTATAGAAATTTCTAACATTAGCTATCTCCCCAAAACAGCATGGGATAGAATGCTTACGCAACGGGGTAGAAGTAAACCAGGTCAGTAATGATGTGCTATGTATTACCTACCTTTTACCTGATTTTATCTTGAGAGGCCACCTGTAATAAGAAAGAGGACTTATTTTTATTATGTACACTACTTAAAAATTCTATATATGGTGCTGACCAACCCTAGAACAAGTGATCCCAACCTCCCTTGCAGGGAAAAACACAAAACCAAACCAAAAATCTAGCAAAAAGCCAAACAGCTTTCTCTGGTGTGAATACTCTAGCACTTCCCAGAACTGTCAGAAGCCCTTTCAGCTTGTCTTGACCTGGGACAAAGCCACACTTAGAAGTGCTGCCTTCATCTGGGAAGTTTTCATGTTATTTTAATGGGAGAGAATGAATATTTTCAAGATATGTTAAACCCAAATTTTTTTTAATTAGTCTTTTTATTTTTCTTAGTTTTATTCTTAGGGATTTATTTTTGCTTGAGATCTTTTGAGTCTAGTTTCCTTTCCTGGCTCTATCTGAGTTTAATATCAAAAGGTAGAGTGCAGCACAGCTGTGCTACCTCCTAGCTCTTTGTGATGAATTTTCCATTTCCTACATCATTCACAACTTCTTGCTGTAATTTCATATGGCCTGTATAGCACTGTATACATCTGGACCATAAACAGAGACGAAATCAGGTTGAGACTTTATGAGAATGCATCCTATTAAAGTGCAAATTTCCTTGCACCAACATATCACAAGCAGCTTTCACAGGAAAAGAAAAGAGTGTTGATCTGGCATCGGCACACGGGTGGCTCCAATGACCCAAAAGGCCTTTACAAGCCCTGGTTTCTGCAATTCCATAAAGATATGGCGCTTCAAGGCAAAGCAAGGAACACTTTTTTTTCAGACAATCTCCAAATACTTCAGGTGCTTTTATTATCCAGCATAATATGAACAACATGAAAAGCAAAAGAGTGTTGTAAGGTGAAAAGCAAACATAGAGCACTGAAGTTGCAGCACACTTATTTTCCAGATTAACAAGCAAACGTCTGCATGAGGTGATGCTGGGGCACATTGTATAGATATGTTGGTCTCTCCACTCTCCATGGAGAAAAAGTTTTTTTTTGCAAAGCGCAGAAGTACACACACAGTGGGAAGAGGAGGAGAGAAGAAAGAAAAGAAAAAGAAAAAGAAAAAGAAAAAGAAAAAGAAAAAGAAAAAGAAAAAGAAAAAAAAAAAAAAAAAAAAAAAAAAAAAAAAAAAAAAAAAAAGAAAAAAAAAAAGAAAAGAAAAAAAAAAAAGAAAAAAAAAAAGAAAAAGAAGAGGAAAAGGAAAAGAAAAAAAAAAAAAAAGAAAAGAAAAGAAGAAAAGA
>WYDI02032078.1:0-17325 GCA_009867235.2 Psittacus erithacus
GGACAGAGCCTTGGGTGACATGGTTTAGTGTGAGGTGTCCCTGCCCATGGCAGGGGGGTTGGAACTTGGTGATCTTAGTTCCTTTCCAACCCTAACTCTTCTATGATTCTATGATTCTATAACTCTAAATGTTGCTCTTATTGATGCTTGGGCTTAACATTTTTTGACTAAGTTATCTTCAATAATAATATGTGACTTTAGATTTTGAGAATTATGTTATGAGGAAGAGTTGCAAATGTTGAGTTATGCACATGCACTTATTTCACCTGAACAATCAGCATGGGCATCCTGTTTGACTAATCTAGTTGTCTTTATGTTGGAATGATTGGTTATGTGGGCCAGAGGGAGCCTGTAATGTTATATAACACAACTTTAACAAGAATGTTAACATCCTTTTCAACTGTGTTTTTATTTATAAGCTGGGATGAATGTGTTGGAGGAATGAGTTGTTAGATGAATTGAAAAACAAGCAGGCATTTGAACTCAGAGGATAGTAATTAATGGCTCTGCTTCCAGATGACAACCAGTCAATACTGCAGTCTTTCTTACTCAGTTATTTTCATCAGTGATCGGGGTGATGAGATAGAATGGACTCTCAGCAAATTTGCACATGAGGCTAAATTGAGAAGGGAATGTTAAATGACATGCTGGACAGAAAAAATGCTGAGAAACTTAGGGGCTGGACCAGCAGAAAACTAATAAACTTTGACAGAAAAATGCTAAGTCCTGCACTTCAGAGAGAATAACCAAGTGCATCGCTACAGCCTGGGAAATAATTGACTTAGCAGCTGTAATGAAAGGAGATGTTATAGTGGATTGCAAGCTGATTCTGAACAGAATGATATCATCACAAATAGGGCAAAGTGGGCCAAATTAGAAGAAGTGTGGAGGAAGGAAGGAGGAATATCAAGGGAATTGATCCAATCCAATATCAAAGGAAGTTACTGTTCTTTTATACTTTATACTGAGGAGACCATAACCAGAGTATTTTGTTCATATCAGCCTTACAATTCAACAAAAGTTGCTAAAAAGCTGGAAAGGATCCGAAAGAGGGCTGTAAAGAGTATAACATGGCATGGTTAGAGACCTAGAACACATGATTTTCAATAACAGATGGCTTAGCCTGGTGAAAGAAAGGCTAAAGAGACCTTTAATAGCAGTCAGTGAAATTTGAAGGTGAACTACAATGACAATGGAGCTAACTCTTCTTAGTAGTGGCATTTGGTGTAATAAAAGGTAAGAGCCACAAGCTTCAGCTTCAGCATGGACATTAGAAAAAGTGCTTCACCGGGAAGGTCAGGCAGCACTAGAACAGTTTATGCAGCTGAGTGATAAAATCTCCATCCATGGGTTTTTTTTGAAACTTATCTAAACGAAGCCAAAGCTGACCTAATCTAGTACTGGTTGTGGTCCTACTTTGAGATGTTCCACTATGTGACCTCAAGACATCCCTTGTAGTCAACATTTCTGTGATTCTATGCCTTGTACTACTGGATATGTGCGCACTTCAGTTGTCCTTGTTGTCCAAATTGGATGAAAAAATGCAGTCAGAGGCTGTGGCTACTGTGTTTATTACACATGTAGACATGGTAGTATAGGAATTCAGTGGTTAATTAAATATTTCCTTTCTTCTTTAAGCATTGCAAGATTCATATATGGAGACAAGAAAAGCTTCATTGCCATAATCCCGAACCAGTAGCAAGAAACATGTTGTGTTATCTCCATTCCCTGGGATTCCTAATAATATTTGCATAAATTAAAAGCTCTTAATAGTAGAACATGGCAATTGATTACCTTCTGTGTGTTTACAGCTCTCTTTAATTGCCTAAAAATGCCATTTGTCAGCTTCATGTTCTATTGACAATGTTATCGATTTATCCGATTTGGGCTTTGTCTTGTCTCTCGTACATAAAACTCACATATGCAGTTCAAATGGGAAACGACTCTATTGATTTCCTTAACTTGAGCCCAAATGCTAAAGATTTTTGGATAAGCTTTCTCATTATTTAAGCCAAAATCAATAAGAAAGAGTATCTTTTAATGAAAGAGCAGTTTGAGCAACGTACTTCAGAAATGGGGTCCTGTTCATTCTTTGCTTTACAAATCGATCTCCTTGGTTCCTTAAGTGAGGTCCAATTGGTTGACATTGTGGTTTGTCTTTGTGTGTAAACTTGCAGCTTCAGAAAAGAGAAGATGAGCTACATAGACAGCAGAAGGAAGCACTTTCTCTGTGACAGAATAAGGATGATCTTCTTATTGAGGTACCACACTGTATATTGTGAATTCTGTAAAATTCTTGCTTTTTATGGTCATTTTCTAGCCATACTGTTTATTTAGAAAATAATATGCTTTTCAATCTTATCTCTTTGTCTATTTTTCCTTTGCCTGTTGTTACTATGTCATTTAAAAATATTACATACTTACATGATAAAAGTAGTTAATTTGGAACTATCAACTTGTTTTATGATTTTTCTACATGAAATATTGTCACAGACTGCAATCCAATCATGTTGCTTTGTTAACCTGTTAATTTTTTCTGGTTTTATTTCAGCTCTAGCCTCAAGAAATTAGATTTAGTGGCTCTAGACTGAGTTGTGCAAAATGGAATCTGAGATAAAAAATGGAGAGCTAAAGTTGAACAGCTACAGAATGAACTGGGAATATCCAGTTACATGGGCAGGCCAAATATTCAGGTACTGTACTAAGATATCATTAACTACCCTAAACTACATAAATTAAGCTTATTATGCCTTCACTTAATTAACTGAGAATGACCTACTGATGTATAGGCAGAGCAAGATAAAGGCTACATGCTGCACTGTACTAAATTTATAGGTTTTCAATTAGTTCTACTATTGACTGAAGCTACGTAGAAATGGAGTTTATTTTTATGTTTTGTAGCTCATTTTTAAATTAGTAAGTTATCTGAAAATGTTCTGTTTGTATACTCTTGAATTATTTGAAAAATGATCCAGTGAAAATTACGTATTCATCTAAATCTATAATTTTTGCTCAATGGCTGATTAATATCTATGCAATATTTGTCTATGAAACTGTTGTTATGACTTACTATAAGTATTCATTAATAATTTCCAAAATTTTAGTTATCTACTAATGTTAGTCATAATAGTTTTATAAATTATCTAATAAAATTATTTGTTTAAAAGAATACTTTAAAGGAATGCAAGGAAAATCTACAATAAATCTGATCGTTATATTATAAACTGTGATATTTTCTTTCAAAATTAAGTGCATCAGCTGTGATTTTAGTTAAGCTCAATTTGAAAGCTTTTGCAGTGTTATATACATTACCTGATAGCAATTTGTTAAGTGTATTATTAAATCACCTTAGTAATATGTTTACAGATTTTGTCCAAAGAAAAATGTGAATTTGTCTAATGTAGGGACAGAATGCAGAACTAGAATCAATTGCTATTTAGTTACAAATTGACTTCCACTATAGACATGCTTAGAATAAAATCACACCATTAGAAACCAGCAATAGGAAAAATAGATAGCTGTTAATTAGTAATACTATGGTAAATTTTGGAGAAAAGTAATAAGCTTAAAAATATCCACGTGTAATAGTAGTTACATCAGGCTGATGAATCTTCTGTAATGCTTGTATTTTAAGAGGAATTTATTTCAAAAATAAATAACACATTCTACAGACAAGATTGTTTATTAATATGGAAAGGAAAATAAAGCATCGTATATGCATAACAAAAAAGACCCTGACTACTGATGTTTGAGTCCCTGAATAAAATTTTCTTTAGTTGATTCTTAAGTATGAATTTTTGGGGATACTGTACCTGCTCTGCGGATTTCAGTTATCCAAGATACATTTCTATTGCTAAAGTTAACGTAAAATCTGCATTTTTTCATAAGTGGCATACTAAATGGAAGGTTATGTACAGTCTTATCATCCACCAGTACTAGGCTGAAGTCTTATTTATTCATATAGTTCTCCTTAAGCTTATAAAAGATTGTGTGTACATAGACTATAATCTGTAACTGTATTTTTTTAATTAATTTTCAGCTTTTGAAATGTTAATAATTCTTTGATTTGAGTTTTTCATCTTGATGTATGCCCATGATATTCAGTTACATTATGCCATAGCATTTGTCTGAGGATTCATGGTTAAACTTGCCCTTTGTAATTCAGTGATCACCTTATTAAAATATTTCCTGAGCTTTTCCCAGTCTATATTGAAGATGATTACATTGTCTACATATGCAGCACTTATTTTCCTTCAAATGTGGTCTTATGGACCTTTGGTATTATACTGGTCATATATGAAACACAAAACTCGTGGCAAATTGATATAGGTCCTTGACTTCATGACAGATTACAGTGGCAGCCCTAACATCTGGTCCTCAGCTGCTGTCCAGCTTTGCCTATCACTGACTGACCAAGCCAAGTCTCTGTTTTGTCCCCCTTGTTGACATTAACACCTGCAGCTTTTTATCCTGATATATGATAATTTCCGTAATTGTTTTCTAGACTTGTTTGCAGATTCATTTATTGTGTTACTGGTAAATGGCTTACAAGTTCTGCCACTTGCTTAGCACCTGTTTATCTCTCAATGTTTTATCTCCATTCTCCATCAGTTAATTTATATTCACTTCTTGTATCTCAGATCTTCCTCTTTTAGCCCATCTCTCTTTTTTATCCACTCCCTGTTAACATTGCCTGTTTTTCTCTCTCCTATTTCTCATTGCCATTTCTAATTATCTGGCTCAATTTTTAAGCCTCATATCTAACACTCAGATCTGTTTCTGCAGGAGGTCTTACTCTGTGGATTCTTAATATACAGGATGGTCAGAAATGTCGCTTTTCTGCTATGCTGTTTTTTCTTTCCTATTTCTCTTTTCATTTATTTGAAGCAATTCATTCACCTCACCCATCTTTTTGGTTTTCTTTGGCATCAAAAACTCTCACACACACACTCACAGCCTTAAGTTAGCCACACTGTTTACTTCCTTAAATTCTTTTCCCACTTACCAGAGAAATATCTTCAAATGCTCATGACTGTCATCTCTTTTCTCCTTTACTACCATAATTTCACTGAGAAAACATTTCCAACTAAAGTAGTAAGATAATTTTCCTGTTCCATCACTTGGACTATGCCACTTCTTGTTCTTTTCATTTTGTGTCTCATAAAATGATTTTTTTTCCCTCCAACCTTCATGTTTTTTTCCTCATTTCTGACAAATCATTTTTTATGTCACTTTCTATGTCGTGTAATAAAATTCTTCCCTTTTTTCCCAGTGATGAGAGTGAGATTTCAATTTATTTTTCTGCTTCTTTATTGGCTGTCATTATACTTTCTTGCATTGCAATCCAGAAGCATGCTGTGTTCTTATTGAATTCATCTTTTCCTAAAACTTGTTCCTGTTAGTCAACCATATGGTCATCTTTAAATAAATTGACCAGTCAAAGATTTCTAAATTTTGCATCAGTGGAAGCAAGCTGATGAATGACCCTTTCTTCTCCTTGTCTCCTTGACAAGAATCCAGACCTTTGTATAGTGTATGACTGTCAAGTTTTACAGCTTGCATATTCATGATGTCACATTTTAATTGCAGTGCTTATTTCTCTCTTCTTCCTATTTATCACATTCACTTATCATTAACTTCAAATTGGATTACAGATTAATTAGATCAGGAATCATGTCTACTTTTCTGATTATTTTTTTTTTTATATTGGTCCAGCATAAGAAGCTGCACCTTTATTTACAAATTTAATAATAGTAGGGTCTACTGGTTGTAGGGGTTCTCATGCTACTTGTGCTTCCCCAAATGATTCTTGGGAATAGTTCAGGAATTTGTATAGGCATAAGCTCATTTCCAGTACGCAGTCTACATGTTTAGTATCATGGATTCTGGCTGATCCATGTGACAAAGAGTGACAAAGAGTAGTTCCTGACATGTTTAATTTACAGGCGTGGATGTAGTCTTTCTTGATCCTGACTGACTTTTGATCACAGCCTTTGCAATTTAGGCTGAAAGAAGATGAAATGGAATTTGTAACATTATTTTCATAAACTGAGAATAAGTCTGACTGTAAGTCATCTTAAATGATTAACAAGTTCCTATCTGTATAACACATATGGTATATATTTTTCAGAGAATGATACATAATTATTTCTGCCTAGATATTTGCATGCCTGACAAGCATGGAGGACTGTTGCTAAAATCTCTTTTCTAGCACAGTTTTGACATGTAAGCTAAGGTCATCAGAATTCTGTAGTTGTCCTTGAAGGATATTTCAGCACCACAGGCAGTTGGATTTGTAGGCATTCATACTGAATGACGCACATATCATTCCCTCATTCTGCTGAAACTCTTAGAACTCTATCATCCTGCACTCCAGGTTGTACTTCTTGAACTGTAAATTTCTTGAAGAGGTGTACTAAAGAAGCTCACCTTTGTGGCTTACAACATCTGTAGTCTGTTTCTGAAAGTTTCTGCCAGTTAGGCAAGAGATAAAGAAATATGAAAAAATTAAAATTTTCACTGGAAAGTGTGACAAAGGAAACTGTATCATTTACATTAATACTCTCCAGTTGTCTGCTTTCTCTGCACAAATGGATGTGTTTCAATGTACTAATACGTTCCTGTACAAATCAGGATATTTTATTGACAGGTGTATCAATTTTTGAAGTGAGTACTAATGTTTTATATGTTACGGTATAAAAGGTGTACAGACAGCCACAAAACTCACATTTCTGCAAGTTTTTTGATTCCTTTTTTTATAAGCTTTCAGAAGAATCAAATGCAAAATATTTGTTTGCAAGTATCATGTACTGAAAATATATCTTACAAAGAATTCTGCACAGTAAATAGAAGAAAATAAATATAATGCAAAAAAGCTTGAGCATTGTGCACGTATAGTACATGAATTTTGAGTCTTTCCCAGGCAAAAATATTGCCTGAATTTTTACTTGTATTCTTCATTGATTTACTTGAGTTACACTTATACCTTTACAGATAAAATAACTGTACAAGGATCAAATGGATAGAAGGTAATACAGGTATCTTAACAAATGGTTGAACCAAAATATAGACTCATAGAATCATAGAATAGTTAGCTTTGGAAAGGACCTTAAGATCATCAAGTTCCAACCCCCCCTGCCATGGGCAGGGACACCTCACACTAAACCATGTCACCCAAGGCTCTGTCCAACTCGTTCTTGAATACTTATAAAGAAAACACTTTCAGCAGTCTTGCAAAATTTAAAAAATTAATGCTGGAATGGACTGAGTATGGGCAGAATGAAGTTAATTGTCTTCATACATCATGCCTATACAATGCTGGTTTTTATTTTGGAGACCAAAACTGTGTTGATAAGACGTCCGTGTTTTAGCTGCTGCTGAACAGCACTTCCACAGCGTCGAGAGGCACTCTTGTATTTTCCAGTCTGGTTCCCTAGGCAATATGCTGTGAGTAGGCAAGAAGTTGGGAGGGGACACAGTCAAGTCACAGCCTGTGACCTGAGCTGACCACAGGGATATTCCACACTGTATAA
Organism: Psittacus erithacus; assembly: GCA_009867235.2. Classification (NCBI taxonomy): domain Eukaryota; kingdom Metazoa; phylum Chordata; class Aves; order Psittaciformes; family Psittacidae; genus Psittacus; species Psittacus erithacus. The sequence continues at coordinate 7,533 of WYDI02032078.1, forward strand.
CATTATGCTTATCAATGAAAACAGAGGAGAGGGGAGTTTGGGAAAGTTAGCCATTGCTTGGAGACTAGCTGGGCATCAGTCTGCTTGAGAGTAGTGGTGAGTGATGACTTTGATGTGATGACTTTTTTATTTCTTTTTTCCCCCTCATTTATTAAACTGTCTTAATCTCAGCGCACAAGTTTTCTCTGTTTTGCTGGGATAAACATACAACATCAGGAAAGGAAACTTGCTTTCCCTATGAGCTTTTGCAATTTTATTAATTTTTAAGAAAGATAAAATAAAGGGCACATGTGTCCTGTGCATACATTGTAGTGGTTATAACAGCTATTGGGAGCTAGGAGATGAGATGTGACTTGAACAGAGGTTTAAAGTGAAAATACTTTATCTTTTCTTTAAAATAAACACACAGAAGATATTACAGATAATCTAATGCTTAGAACTATGGTTTTAGTTGTTGATTTTTGGGGGTTGTTTTTTATTTTTTTTTCCTCAGAAACTAATTAGCTAAAAAGATAATTTTTTAAACAAGTCTAAAAGCATGTGAAACCCTACCCATTGTTTCTTTGCAGATTAGGTCTTTTCATCTAAGGTGGTTTCCAATCTGGAAGCTTTCAGCGACCCTTAGAATTGTCAGGGCTCACCTGCTGGACTGTGTAAAGGTCCTCTCAGAGAAGATGCAATCCTTTTGACTCTCCTGCATTTCTTCTTCCTTTTTCCTCACTTCTCACAAATGTCCCACTTAGAGTGGGCATCAGCCAGAACCTTAAATGCTGCGCAGTCTTTGAATTAACTGTTATAATACGGTACACAGAGGAAAAAAATATATATGTTTGTTCTCCTACTTATCATCACACTAGCTTTTCAATACCTCATCTGAAATAAGTGAAGGTTTGCAATCAAGACTGCGCCTTGAATAAAAAAAGAGAAAGTATCACCCCTCCCTTACATCTGACTGAATAAAAGACTTCAGTTCTTTCCTGAAATCTGTTCTGAAAAATTATATCAAAATAAGTAGTTATCAGATTTCAGAACCTTTTCACAGTTGTTGCTGAAACCAATTGCTGTATTTTAATTTAGTTTATGAATCACTGCAGATATGTCCAAACTGGATTTTTTTATGAATAGAAATCGGCTTAAAAATTGACTTCACTATTTTTCTCTGAATTGAGATATATCAAGATTAATCAGATTGGTATTAAGTGTTACTAAAAATCTGAGCAGGGAGAGGAAAGACATGTAAAATTTAAAATAAGAAAAGGAATAATAAAGTCTCTTTTTGAAGACATTTTAACCCCATGTGGGTTGAGACTATCCACACTGTAACATACCGTACTGTGCCATCTTTTAGAATTTGGTTTGGATTCTCTTTTGTTGAAATTATATTCTAAAATTGGTTCTCATACAGTATACTGACACTCTCCTTCTCAAGAGCTCCTGAATTTACAGCAGTCAGCTTGATGGAAGAGAGAAGTACAATACCGTTATAGAAACACAAGTGACACAGAGAACTCTAGAATCATAAAACTAAGCAAACACAGCCTAAGGGAGTAACAGGGTTTTAAAAGCAATGGATGGGAAGGAAGGGTTGGGAGAGAGTTGAGTGGGAGCTGCGTGCTTTTCTGGGAAGTTATCAAAGTATGTAAGTCCTTTGGAAAAGGAATTGGAGAAATCTAGGGACGTTTTCAGCAGGAATTTTGAACAGATGATTGCTCAAGGTCCCTCCTGACCTCGACTTTCCTACAATTCTAGGGAGTGCTTTTGACAAAATTTATGAGTTACATTGCATAATAATCATAATATATATTTAACATAAATGTCCTTAATTTTTAATATTTTCAGTAAGATATACCAGCTTTGTGATTTATTTATTCATTTATTTATTTATTTTTTTGTGATGATTGCATCATATTTTTGTTTGGAGTTATTTTATATGATTTTCCAATTTGTTACAATGACCTGCCATCTTCTGAGTGCTGTATTTCAAACTGCAGTTTGATGAGTTCTCTACTCTTTCAAGAAAAGTAAAAATTAATACTTCAAAACTTTGGAAAAGACTGTGATGGTCTGTGTGAGAAACCTGTAGAGTTTGTCAACGGCTTTTAAAGCCCCTGTAGTGAATTGAATTATTTTTAATTTTCTTTTGAACTTAAAATTTAAGTGGCACAGCTTTATTTCTTTTTCCACACTTTTTTTACCTCTCTTTAGATTTGAGGTGCTTTTCCTTGAACTATTCACACCCATTCTGATTTTAAGGTATCTCAGTAACATTTATTTTTATAGTACCTCAATAATAGTCTATTAACTCTTCCCAACAGCAAGTACCAAAACATATAAAAAATAGTAGTCTGTAATTATAAGGTCTATAATGGAGATCAGAGTGACTGTGAACACAATGATTACAAAAACATTTTTAATGCCAATCATTAGACAATGCAGATGATGCATTAGGAAAAAAAAACCAACTTTTTTTTTTACTTTATTTTAACTAGCTTTGTTCCAGGATTCGTCATATTCAGTTCTTCGTATTAAATCTAAAGCAATCTGCATATGATTTGCTTTTGGATCTCATACATAAAACTGTTAAAAATTTTATAAAATGGAATGAGGATGAGATATTCTAAACCCCATCAAAATACCACTTGCCTCTATTTTTAACAGTATTTGTTTTAAATATGATACAGAACATTGCAAATCTATTGCAAAAAACCTGGCTTTTTTCAATAGAGATTATAAAAAAGCAAGCAGATATCTGAAGTATGTGAACATCTGTGGCAGCTTGTCAGTTTAGCTAAGGGAAGTCTATTGCACAAGATGTTAAGGATCTTAAAACTTTGCAGACTATACTTTCACTTGTCCCGATGAAATATAGTGTTGTCAAGATCTAATTATTTTGGGCACTCAGGATAACAAATTCACCATTTGCCTCACAAAAGATTCAAATCTCTTCAGCTTGCAAGGCACTCTTCCTTATTTTAGAAATCTTTCTCCTGAATAATCTGTTTTGAAATATATTTCCCCAGAAATATTCTAGGCATTTAGCAATTTGAGAATGAAGAGCCTGACAAGGGTAGTTTACCTTTTATATGACCAGCAGTAGGTAGCAACAAGCCATGATCTATTTTCACTAGGGGAAAATGGAAGAAGAAAAACAGAACTTTCCTAGCTCTGCAGGAACAGTGAACAAATTAAGAATGATGGGATGAAATACTGTTCCTAAAACAGCAAGTAGACTGATTAGTTCAGTGTGTTTTCAAGGTTTAACTTTGACAGAAATCGAGGGTGGAACTGCACCAAAGAATTCAGGCAGCAATTCTAGATTTGTGTTCAGTGAGATTAAAGGTGAAGAGTCCAGTTTGTAGTGGGTATGTACTACTGAAGTAATAAACTGAGAGAGAATGAGAGAAGACATGGGAAATACCAGCAGCAGGACAGAGGCTGATCGTAATGAAGGTAAACAATATGGGGTTGAAAGAAATTCCTTGACTAGATAGAAAATAATTGCCCTCTGATTTACCTGGAATGGGAAAAATGAATCAGTTAATGAGAGGCAAGGAAGAAAGTGGAGTAGTAAAGAGAGAAGATAAATAAGATCACTAATATTTTGTTCCTCATTTCCTAAGAAAATTTTACATGTGATCACACTTTCAATCTATTCTGCTGTGGTTTTGAATTCAAAACTGAAATATGAATCTCAAAGATAATTTTATAAGTTTTTTTGAAAAATAGTGGCTATGTGGTGGAAACTGGGAATACAGCTCCCTTTGAAAGAAAGGTAGGTGTTAGGTTATCTGGCTGAAAGCTAAGCAAATGGAGCACAGGGATCTGGTGAGGCTCAAAGGAGCCATGTGAAAGGTAGAGATGCCTTTGTAACTTAATAGAGTACACTAAACCAGCTGCTCCTTAAACTACCAGAGAATTAAAATTAGCCTATTGTCCTTTATGTGACATCACCAAGACAACTCAAGAAAAATCTTTTCCCTGTAGTGCCATGTAGTAAAGATGTGTGGATCTTACTGTGTAATGCCAAGAAAACAAAAAAGGTTTAGAATTGTGTAGAACTTATGGTGGGATGTGTTGAGAAAGAATGACAGTGGGGAAAGGAGGGGTGAAGGTAGACTAGATAGGAATAAGTGTGGGACAGTAAAGAGAAAAAAGGGTAAAGAAACAAATGTACACTTTTCTGACTAGGTCCTGTGCTTTATCACCTCAGCATATTCTGCATTTTATGAAGTCTTGTTTCTAACTACCTATGTGGGCATGCTCTCTTTCTTGAGTCTGTACATGTGAATTGAAGCAAACTCCAAATTGGACTAGCTCATGAGTAGCATCAGATGTGTGAGTGACAGCCATTAGAGATAGAGGGGGAGAGAGACACCATAGTCTGAGGGATGCATGGGTTAGGCTGCCAAAAAATGGATAGACCAGGGTCTGGGAACCATGCTTAAACTGAGTGTCTAAGGCCTGATACTGGAAAGCCTGTGACGCGTGTGTGTGCATGTCAAACAAGTCAGACTAGGTGATGGGAAGGAAGAAAGGCCCCAGTTCCAGCCTTCAGAGCGGGATCACAAGTCATAGAGCTGGGAGTCAAGGGGCCCAGATGAGGATTGAGGGGCCAGCTGTGGGACAGTCCTGTGTTACGTGTGTATGTTGAGCTTCAGTCCTGGTCAGATAGAGAGGAGAGAGAAGATGGGGCTGTCTGTGCTGCTCATACTTATATGAAAGCTTTTTGTGTTGATGTTGGTAGTGGTATGGCCATGCAGGAATCGTTTGCATACTTTGTGTGCGCACTACTGGGCATACATACCTTGCTACTGACTGGGCATGGGGATGTTGCTGTGGGAGCCTTGTCTCTGCGGGGGTGGGACAGGAGAAGTTCTGAAGTCTGTCACATTCATCTACCCCTAACTGCACTGCTACATGGTCCATTATTTAACTATTCTGATGCTTTTGATTATTGCCCTTTCTTCTACATCTTTAAATTTAGATAAACCAATATTTATGCTTCAGCTAAATTTAAAACTATGTACACCTTGGAACTTCTTAGTAAGATAGACCTTGCTACCATATTTGGACTTCTACTGACTTCAGAAGTCAGTATTTGTAGGTTAGATTTTAAACAGGTTTTTGAATGCCTATTTAGAACAAGTTAACGTAAATTTTCCAGCAAAGCCTGTTACAAAATGTTGCAAATTGCCATGCCTTTTACAAGAGTTTTAAACTCTTTCTTAGAAACATCACAGTACTCACAAACTCCTTTTTGCTCAGTTGTGCTTTTTAGTGTGCCTAATACCTTAGCAAAAAAACCCCAATAAAACCTGTAAAATTAGCCTTTGTTAGACAACTCCAGTGAGAATAAACTCTCTTCATGGGAAAATTATATTGAAGCACTGCATTCTTACTTAGTTTGGACAATGTGAAGAGAGTTGAGAAATATACTTTTTAATCCACAAAGTGTAGTACTGTTTAAAGATTAAGTTTCAGAAGTGTGTTTGTTAATGATAACTATAATGTAAGGCTTTGCCAGAACTTGTTTTCAGAGGATGCTAATTTGAAAAGCATCAGCACTTCTTAACCTTGGATACACAAAACTAGGTTCTTAAGTGTATGTTAGCGCATAGAGATTGATTATGAAAAATACTGCTTAATGCTTAAGATTTTGCATCAATTATTTTTGAAGATAAATTACCTTTCTGAAGCTAGTGGCTAAGTAGCATTTAGATGCTATGCTAGATCACTCAGGATGTCAGCATATTCCCATGACAAACTCCTGAGACAAATACAATTGCAGCTATAACCAGTCTGCAGAGCATATTCTGCCCCTGATAACCTCTTAAGAGTTTTGAAACAGGCACTACTCATTCTTTGAAAGTGAGATCAAAATTAACATTCCAAATAGCAAACATAAATTATTTCAAAAAATAATTAATTGGGTTTTTTTGTATTAATGCTAAATCAAGGAATAATTACTGGAGATCATAAAAGATCAGCAAATAATACAGGCTTGATTAGTCAGACAAATGGCAAAGAGAAACTTTAAAATATCTTGATTTTTTTTCATTTAGTGAATGTAATTGTAATGTTATCTGAACACATTTACATACATCAGGTATGGACTGGTTGTCTCTGAAATTTGATTTCACAACTAAAATACACATATTTTTTGTTCTTAGCATACTTTGTCACTTTTACTTATTTTTTGAGATTCTTGAAATATTTGCTGCTGCAAATATGACCTGTCTTCTCGACAAAATGGACTGATGGAATCTGTCAGACTGCTGGAATTTCCAGTAAATTCACTGCAGTACAAGTGAGAAATTTTATTGTCTCAAACAGCTGAATGTAAGTCATCTCTTCTTCAAAATACTATCTTGCATTTAAGTACATAGGAAGAAAGTTAATTTGTAAGTACTTTGCATAGTAGATTCAGTTAGAATATTTACATTAGTATAAATCCATTTTTAAGTATCCAAATGAGAGCAGAAATATTTTCAATCAAAACCGAAGCAGCTGAGCCCTTTAAAATGTTTGGCTCTAAATCCTTTCTTAAGTAATATATGTCAAATAGCGTAGTGACATACAGAAAAATAAAGATGCATTAAGCAGTCTAAAATTACTTTTTCTTTCTTTCTGATTCCGTTTATTTTGAAAATAGAATGTTGACTGTTAAATCAGAGATCCTTCCAACAGAATCTGTTACAAGAAAACGATGCATATAGGTGTATTCAGCAAAGGTTTAGCAACTTGTCAAATACGACATTTATGGAATATAATTGTCCTTTTTGGGACGCTGTCTTATTTGAAACATGCTGACCATGTATTTTTTTACAATAATATAGGAAAAAAAATGTTATTTTTTTTCTGAGCTATATTACAGTGAGTGATTGTTTTATGTAGATAGACATTTCTTTCTTCTTTGTAATGAATTTTGTTGTTCTTTGTAGCTTGCCAGTGTTTGAAGGAGAACATTTTCCTTGTGAGGGCAAACATGTTTCAGTGCCTATTTTGCTATGTTAAACCTAACTGTTAACGCTGTTATTATGCCTATATGAATACTAACACTGCAATAAAAATCTTTTTAATAGTCCTGTGAAGCAGACCACATAAACCAAGAGCATTTATTTTCACTGAAGGCTTGTGCTAATTTTTTATTAAGAGATACATTAAACATTGATACATCCAACCTCTGATTGAACCTTCAGAGTTGTCACATATAGGGGTAGTTGAAGATTTATTATGCAATATAAAATTAGATGTATACTGTAAGCTTCATTATAAATGACTTTTGCAGACTGGAGATTGCCACAAAGATTAGTTTCTTTTGCTGCACAGGAGAAAGGGACTTGAAAAAGCAAATATGAAGATACAGAAGTTGGAAATCCTAAAATGAAAAATATTCCCAAAGAAAATCCAAAATCTTTACCTGCTAAGAAAACATATTCTAGAAAGTGTGTCTTTCAGTGATGGAAAATCAAAATACAGTAGATGAGGGGCAAACATATTTTGGCAATTTTTTGACATGTGATACGGTATATATTTTTATAAATATAAGTAATAATAGAAATTAATATTAATACAATAAATATTAATAAGAAATTATATAATATTAATATAATATGAATAATTTTTTTTACCACTGAATAGCGGTACTGAAATAGTAATCATGAGAGAATAAGTCTGACTAACTCAGATATTTGTAATATATCAAGAAATGCTTGTTTAAAATTTGTGAAAGATTTCTCTGAGAAAGATTTCTCTGGCACATATAATGAGTTAATGGAACAATAATATGCCTTGATAGAAGTAAATATTTATTAAGCAGTAAGGGACAGTACAGAATGATAGAAAGGTTAACAACTTTGTAGCGTATTTTGATCACTGCTTATTCTTAACTCTGTCTTTCCTGTTTATTTAAATACATACCTGGAAGACGAGAAGACGATTGTTCAGAAGCCCAGGCGGCCTTCAGTGGACAATCAGACCGGGCCTACAGTCGAAGAAGCTCACTGGTGCATTGCCTTTGTCACTCTAAAATCTGGTTTCTCAGAACTTGAAACGAAGGTACGTCAAAGCTTCAGTACAGGTCAGCCATAAAATAGGAGTGACAAAGATGTCATAACAAAACTGTCAAAAGCAACATGCAAATTATTTTAAAAATGATACTGTGTATGAAGCCTTAAAAATTTTGATTATATTTATTTGTGGAAACTACTTTAATTGCACTGAAGTATATTTACATAAATGGTGGGGAATAAACTTCAAGCAAAACCAACACTTATTTCTTGATTAGTTCACAATAAAAATATTATGATGTTTTTACCTAACACTTAGAATTATTATAAAAGAAGATATGCCGTTTTGTAGCTCATATTTATACTACTAAAGATAATAGACTTGGGCATAGACTTTGTTTACTTTTGAAGCATAGAAAATGTGGCAGAATGTGACCATGGCATGTTTCTCTTTATTTAAATTCAAATTTTTTACATAGATGAACAAAGTTACCAGTTTAAGGACCAGACTTTTATTACAGAGTGTTTAGATCCAGTGGTAATTTATTTCAGAATAAATAAAATTAATAATATAATTAAAACTGTCAGGCTGGGACTATTCTATAGAATAGAATTGGTATGGATTCCTTTCCCTCTGTGAAATGAGATGGTCATGCCTTTACTGCAAGTAGTGGACTCATAATGTGTCACTGGAATTTTGTACAGTGCTGTTTACAATCTTTGACAATTTCACCCCTCAAGACCTCCAGCATATCATGATAACGTACTGACAGATTGTCTAACTAATGAGTTACTTCACTACTGCTACCCATGATGCATTTGTTAAAGGCATAAAGGCTTCACTGCAAGGTACTAATTTTGTTTTATTTTATTAAAAAATGAAAATATCTACTTGTTGCACTCTGTCAACTGAATGGAATAAATGCTATAAACACCGGTGAAAATACCTAATAATTTTAATTAAGTAACAATATAAAAAGAAACTAGAAAATTAGACAAAGTATAAATTTCACAAATAAAATCTGCAGAGACTAGGATTATTAAAATGATGGGCAGTTGTCTTCAGTAAATGCAGCTTACATAAACTTCACCACCCCAGATTATCAGCTTCTGGGTAAACTTAAGAAACAGGGTAAAGGAGTTTATTTGAGTGCACACACATCTTTAGAGCAATTTCTCAGCCTGACTTGGTTTTGTCTACATAAAATGTGTATGCAATATAACCTAGATCATGTCTGACAGTTGTGAAAAGTGTAAATTCATTAACTTCAGTTTTCAGGTGGTCTAAATATCAGTTCAAAACTTACACTTTCATATAGCAAGTGAAAAATTTTAGTTATGTTTTGGTTTTTTTATTTTAAACACACTTGGAATAAGTTGCAATATGATACACACACCTACTCACAATAAGCATCTGGAGCAACCACTTCTTGTCTTCTTGATGGGCTCTTGATATGTATTTATAGGAATTGAATGGCTTGTCTGAACCATAGTACAAGCTTCCACTGTGAATGGCAGCACTTTCAATGGTATGTCCTATTTCTGTTTTAATTTGGAACTGATAGCAGTCATTTATTTTAAGTTCTTTCTACACGCTGCTGTATTGTCCTGGGCTCAGCAGTAGCAGTCATTTTTCTCCTTTTAGTAGCTGGTGCAGCATTGTGTTTTTGACTTTTGGCCTGGGAACAGTGCTGATAATACTGATGCTTTTAGCTACTGCTTAGAATGTTTAGACTGACCAAGGACTTTCTGAGCCTCATGCTCTGCCCTGGGAGGAGGGGAAG
>WYDI02032078.1:19695-44227 GCA_009867235.2 Psittacus erithacus
CTTATCTCAACCTGTGGGAGTTGTATTCTTTCGATTCTCTTCCCCATCCCTCCGGGAGCCGGGGGGAGGGGGGGGGGCAGTGAGTGGGCTGTGTGGCAGGCCTTAAACCACAACAGTGGAGAAAATGGCCACATCTCTACGATGGAGCTGAGAGGTCATTGACAAGCTCTAGGTGACATTGTTAAAAAAGTGTAAACACAGGTCTATGTCCATATGCATTTCTCTGCAGTGTCCCATCTCCTTAGCAGGACAAAATTGCATGCCTTTGCAAAAAAATTGGTAGTTGAGGGAATTTGGACTGCAAAGCATGTTACCAGCTGTGCTTGCTCCATGTGATGGACCTAACAGATTATCAGTCAAGGTGAAGATATGAATATAAATATTTTTACTTTTCTGTCTCCTCATCAAGAAGTAGATTGCAGCTACAATTCCTAGCTTTTATGTAGTCTTTCTCCTCCCTTTTTTTCATTGTTGGTCCTATATTCATTTAAAACCTTTCATCATAAATGTCATAGCTATTATGTATTGCAGACAAAAGGGGTGAATGTGAAGATTAATATTAGAAATGCCCATACCTCTCTAATACTATGTTGGCTTCTGGACTTTCAGTTTACTCTTTTTGGGCAGTTTGCTTTCAAAGGAAAGAAAAGCAGGATGATGGAGGTCTGGCTCAGCTTCAGCCAGCCAAGATAGTAACTAGGATGAGCAGGAAGCCTATATTTCTGAAGTTTTCCTCTTTTTTCAACATTTTTGTCTTCAACACTTCTTGCACTTAGCAACAGAACAGCAACAAAATTGCCTCAAAGGCAGATGGAAAACTGTGATACCAAGATTCTGGAAACACTCCTTTGGATTTGAGATATAAAAGGTTAGATTTCTTTCCCTTTTTGTAACTAATTTCAGAGTCCTTGAAAAAAGAGGAAATGGAACAGAATGGAAATTGTCTCACTGTAGCATCCCACACTGTTTTTTTTTTTTCTTACACAATTATAGAGCAGATTGCAGTTGATTTTTCTCAGGTGTGTGTTGATTTGAACCGTTATACTTCTGTGAAAAGCAATAACTTTCTTTTATAAAGAGTTTAATTAGCTCTCCCGAGGTGTACTTCAACAGCTAATAACCCCTTAAAGAAGTTTGTTCTGATTGATGAGTTTATGTGTTTGTCATGTGTGCGCAAGACTGAGCACATATTTGCAACAGGCACAGATGCACAGAGTACACAGACATACTTCAGTGTCCAGCCATGCAGGTCAACGCCGAATGAAAACAGAGCACTCATACAAATACAAATAGTACCAAATGCCTTAACCGATTACCCTCTTGATAAGGAGGAAGGCCAATTAGTAGGAAAGATATACATAATTTACCTAGTATAGTGTGGATCCCTCCAGTAACTGGAGCTTTCACACTGCCTGTGCAATCAGATTATGGGCAGAAAAGTGCCCCTTTTAGAGGATGTATAGAGGATGTGTTAATTCCTTGCTCTTGCTCAACAAAAGGATGCAACACTTCTTTTAGTGCTGGGTTTGTTGTGTTTGTTGTGGTTTTGGTTTTGGGGTTGGTTTTGTGTTGTTTTGATTGCTGATGGGATCATTAGCAGTTCAGGCTTCTGAATTTTCTTTGTGTGATTAGGATTTTTTCCCAGCAATTTTTTTCTTTTCAGAGAGCATTATCAGTCTCTGAGGAAAACACAGATTCTGTTGACACATCCCTGACTGAGTGAACATTCAAAATTTGAATCTGTACTGTCATAAACTGGATATTTGTAGAATTATTCTTAGTGATGGGAGCTTTCCTAGTTGCTAGCAGTGTCTGCTTTATTTGTTGTCTAACCACCCCAGTAAAATAGCACCTGGCCATCTTTGGACCTATAATTTATACATACCTAATGTCTCATGCTCATCTTTGCTTTGCTTGTCTCCAAGTATGATTACACTCAGTGTATTTTCTCACCAAGTAGGAGGCTACTGTTTTTCACACTGTGGCTTTCTCAGCTTTGGTGGTGAAATCAGCTTAATATTCAGAAGAAAGACCCTTCCACCTACTGTGGCTTTCTCGAGCAATGACGTCAAGTGTGTCTGTAGTGGAATGGCAAGGTCATTTGAACACCTCTGTTGTATGTGGGCCTTGGATTCAGGCAGAACAGAAATTGCATATCAGTATTCTAGAGCACCACCGTTGCAGTTCAGGCAAAGCGTTCCTATTTCATATCCAAAGTTGTCACATACAATCAATGACAACTAATTCAGTATCCATTTACAAGGCCTTTATGGCATAGAGTTCTGTAGCAAATGAACAATGGGAGATCTGCCTGACAAACTAACAATGGGAGAATAGTGTTCTTGGTGTCTATGACCCCCTCGTTTAGATCTACTTGCTTCCCATCATGAACAGAAGGCATCAATTCTTGTGCTCCCATTTGCATGACCATACAGGCTCTTTCAGGAGGATATTCCTTTATCCATCATCATATTGGTGTATATATTTCTGTTACTTCCACTGTGATCAGATGTTCTGGTTAAGATCGAAAATGAATCCGACTGCTTTGCTATGCAGACAAAGCATAACAGCCTGTAACTGTAGCTATAATCCCATTTTAGTTCTCCTTCAAAGTCCTCCAGTGTTTCTAGGGTTTTATTTCTGTGGTTTAAGTAAAACTGAAGCAATGGCAAATACATTATGTTTCTTCATACCAAACAAGAGAACATGGCTTTGAGTGTTCACTTCTGCAAGCACTGCAATGGAAAAACTCAGTTATCTAGTGATAGGACATTTTTATGAATACACATATGCTCTTTCACTTGAAGAATTGCAGCTACTGTCCTTGTTTACCAGGGTTAGTTTGTTGCAATGTTCAGTTATTTAATTTTGTTAAATTGATTAACACTATTTTCCCTACACGTTTTATTTTGGTAATTGTATACTCAGATATCTAACAGGAACTCATCTTCAACTTAGGTTATGTCCTGGCCATTGTTATTGCATAATAGCAAGATTATTATATGTGTATACCTAATAACACTGACATAAAGTCTTATTCAAAAGAATCTTCACCTGTAAACTGAGGCCCAATAGTTACAATTCTGGAGCGTGAAGACTTAAAATATTCATTATTAATATTAAATATATATTTGGTTTTGTAGTTTATTCCTGTGAAGAATAAAGGTTCTTCTAAAAATCGCACTGAATAATATGAAACAAACACCACATTTCCCACTTTTTTGTTTTTTAGTTTCACCATATTTCTAAAGTGATGACAGCATGGTGTAAGTCACCTTTCCTTTACCCAAGCATTCAAAAAAGACACACATGCAAAGAGAGTGAGTTAATTTCATAAGTCACTGATGACAGCATAACTACTGAGTAGCATAACAAAACATAGCAACAAGTCAATTATATGTTGTCATCACTAACGTGTGAAAATACCTTCTTAATTCTCCCTCCTCCAGTCAGGACCATGTTCTAATTTACAGCACAGAAGATTTACTCTATAATTCACTGTGTCACTTCAGGGAATTTGGAGGAAGAAAGTAAACAGACATTTGACATTGTCCGGAATGTGAAATAGACCTTTTTTTTCCATTTTACAGGAGCAACTCTTCTGTATATGCATTTCCAAATTAAAATGAATTGCAATTGGAATTAATCTAAAGACAAGGAAAGCAAGACTTTTAGGTTCAGTTTCAGCTGAGTTTCAGTTTCTGTCATCAAGATATTGGAAACCAGTGACATCCGCAAGTGAATGAAGTTTATGAGGATCAAACCATAATTATATTAAATATTTATAGTGTGGTGGCTGTATGGCTACCACTGGTAGGACAGTACAGAACCTTTAGCCTTTGAGTGACCAGTTAAAATCTGACCGCAGTCAGTTGTGACTGAAAGTTACTGCCATGTGACAGTTATCAGTGGCCTATATGAAATGTGTTGCTTGTCATAGCCTAGCTCCAGGTTAATAGGTGGTGATCCCCTTGGGCAGGATTGAATCATGTCAGCAGGAAAGTACAGGGAACATTTTTCTGAGGTAGCTATGCCTTTACTCCCCTGAATCAGATACTTGAGCATCTGCACGCAACACTTTGCACTTCTTCACATGTATGTGATACAGTGAATTTGCATCTAAGTGCTATTGCTTTGAAATTTATTCACAGCACATACACGCTTGCTGTTTTTATCTTCACTGATGTGCTTTTATGTGTTTTAAAATTCCTTATCTTGATATGTTAGATTTATTGTTTACTGCAATGTGTATATATATCCGGATGTTGATGGCTGGATAAAACTTATGCAATAGTATGAATATATCTAGATATTTGGATAAACAGAATAGGAGAAGCTCACAGCAACTAGTTGTTTAACTTTTAATCTGCTCCTTTTAATACTAAATGCTTTTTCAAATTGGAAAAGTATTACTTCTTAAAATTGAGAATGCAAAGGGAACATTTTGATAGAAGATTTCTTTGCTGGTAAAATCATAGTACAGTAGCCTTATTTTTTTTTTTTAAGGTTTAACTACTGTAGGAAGTATTGAGGTACTTTGTGAATTTTAACCATTTTATATAAACCATTCCTTATCATCAAAGGGTTATCTTCTGACATTGCACAGGAATAGAACTGTACAGTAAATAATGAATTGTGGGATGCAGCCAGGCTTGCAGAAAATAACTATTTGAGGGATGGTGCATGAACAGAAAGCTGTAATTTTGACAGGTGGCAAGGTGTTGTGTCACCAAGCCCTTCTAAAGCCTCATATCTCATACCTATTGATTAATGGCTCTAATTAAGGAATGAAATCAAGCATGTGAAGACAGGGGATCGCTTTAGGTCCTTGTTTGGTAGTTTTCTCTTCCTGGCACACAACTCATCCATCTAAATATCACTGTTCTTTCATATATTACAGTTGGATGATATCAAAAAGGAACTGGAGGAGGTGTACGCTGATCTTGTCATGGTCATGCAGGAACTTGATTTGGCAAGAGCTGAGGTAAGACAATGCATGTGAGCATTGTCTGAATGAATGCAGCAGTTCCAGCTGGTTGTTCATCCCCTTTGTGCTGGTGCCTGGTGAATGATTTTAATACTGTGGAGGTTTTTGGTTTTTTTTTTAATAGGAGGAAATTTTATTCTTACAGTCCAGTTTTCCAGCTGCTGCTATAGACCAACTGATTTCAGTGACAGTACTGTATATTTGCAAAAATCTTAAGATCAACACGCAGCTTTTCATATGTAAACTTGCAAACCCCATTTGTTCATTCTGATTTTGTTTAAATACAAAGCTTCAGATTAAAGTTTCAAATAAAAAAAAAACCAAAACCCGAACAACAAACAAACACTTTAATAATGTGATTCTTGTATCATGAAAAGGAGGAATGAAATAGAGGAGCTCTGTTGATAAATCTAGTTCATTCATTAATGCTGTGTAATCAGTTGTAGAGCAAGTTTGCTTATAATAGAGAAATGCTGATTTCCCATCCCCTGATATTACTACATGTTCCAGCATAACATCAAATACTCTGTGAACATTCTTCAGCTGTTTTTCCTAGCTGGAGGAAGTCACTAGCAGGAGCAGTAATCTGGCAAAAAAAAAAAAAAATCAACAAAAAAAAATCAACTATTTATAAGAAATTTAATGTTAAAAGATTTAGTTAGACAAAAACCAAAATAATTAAAGAAAACAGAAAGTTTAGAAAAGCAGTTAGTGAATAAGAGTTAATATTTTTTATTTTTCATCTTTTGTTGCAAATAATCAGAAACAAATTTATGAGGCTGATTCAGTTCTGTTGAAAATTTCCATTTGTTGTGTTGTAAATGCACTAAAACATTTATTGTTAACTTATTTTAATTCATGTTGGTACAAAACTCAGCCAGTGATTGGAGACTAGTACTTTAGTAAGCACAGGAAAATAATGCAATATATTCTGTATTAACTTATTAAAAAACTAAATCATGAATCTCCCATATGGCTGATGTTAACAGATTTTAATTTACCCAGGTATACTCTGATTGGTGATTATTTCATATGTGCAGCTAAAAAAAAAGATATCTAACAGATTCAGTAGGTTCAAGAAGTTTGTGTATAACTGTAACCTTACACAGATGTAGTCATTTGTTTATTAGTTCACAAATCTACGAAAGTCCTAATAGAATGAAAATGTGTTAATGACTTAATTGTTTCAAACACATGAATATAATCCAGTGTTAATTTATTTGTTTGTTTGTTTACTGTTTTGGATTCTGCTACTGTAACACCAGCATATAATATTCAGTAGTCCCAAGAGATACACTGCAGGATGTTGACTGGAATATATGAAGGGAATACTTTGATTCAGGTTTTGTTATAAATGTGTGCTGTACAGTATATTTTATCATCTAGAGAAATTACATTATGCTAAGAAACTTTAAAAAAAAAAGTTTCTTTCCCTTCATTTGTTTTGTTAGCTTTTCTATAATGTTTTTTATAAAGTAATTTTGCTTGTTGTTTCATCTTGTTTATTTATATTTTAAAAGACTTTATTTAAGATTAGAAACACAATAAAATCATTGCTTACTGAAGCAAGCAGACTTTGAATCCAGCTATGAACATTAGAAGGATGTTACACACTGCACACTTTTAATAATGATCATTTAGAAGATAATTTTAGCATCTGCACGAGGGAAAAATGGATTTTTGATGAGTTCTTATACGACCATATGTGGTATTAGTCAGTGTGAGGTATTGCTAGCGAGCTCATTGCTTTCAAAAATCAAAGTTAAATGGTTCATCTATCATCAGAATTTGTGTCTGGGAGACTTGTCTGAACATCAGTATGATTTATGGTTTGAATTGGAGGAGTCAACCATGCGTGTTTCTTAGTTTATCGTTTTATGCTGTCTTCAATTAAATATCTATAAACACAGTGATGGCTTTATGACATTGTCCATCAATAAAGACTATCAGATTTTGCATGAGAATGTGTAATTTTCAGAAAAAATAATGACCTTTTGACTTCTATGTGCCCTGTTGTACACATGATATATACGGTATGTTTAGACTTCAGTTTTTATCCCAGGCCCATTTGATTTTAATCTTGCAGACTAATTAAGACAGAAGCCATATTTTATTTACCGTAATTCAGATAGACCACCATCTAGGATTTTTTGATGAAACTATCAAATAGTGATATATTCTGTAATAATAGTAAGATATAACAGGTGCATGTCCCTAAAAGTATTTAGGTAATATATTATTTTAATTGTACTAAAACAAATTGAAAATGATATCAGAACAGTTTATTGCATATGGATTCAGTATTTGATTATTTTACCATTTCAGGGTTGTTTTTCCCCCCCCTAAGACAAAATAATGCATACATTAAAATTAAATTAAACCATTCTGCAAAACAGATGAATGCTAAAAAAACATAGGCTCTTATTTTCTTCAGGGACATTGAATAATGATACTTTCACTCCTCATATTTATGAATTACACTATAGTATACACAGCGGCAGCATATGGAGGTTGAATCATTTTCTGCACAGCTGTGCCCTGATATTGCTGTCGACAGCTATGCATTGTAAAAAAAAAATTAGTATTCCAGTTCTTAAGGCTATACTGAATATCTTTTCAATATGTTTTTATTGGAAAAGTATATGTTATGTGATTTTTTTTCATACATGCCATGTAAGCTGAAGCTGGTTAAAGTACCATTTACCTGAAATGTAGTTAGAATATCTTCTAAGTAAAACTTGGACTGAAGGAAATATTTCATATGTAAAATCCAGGTATCATGAACATTAGTGTTTCATATATAACATGAACATCCTTCATATTCCAACAGAGGGAATATATGAGACATGGGCAAATATGTGTTTGTTCAGTGTTTCACCAGCCTAGGCTGGTGAAAATCATAAACATAATGTATGCTCATTCCAGCCTGCTTAATGTTCTTCTGAGCCTTTGTGGAGAAGCCTGCTGTAAATATTTCTGTCCCATGAGGCCATGAGCTGAATTCATTTTGTGTATGGTGCATTTTCACAAGTTACAAGTTGGCAGAAACCAGATGGTGCTAGGGAGACGACTGTCAAAAATCTGCACAAACTTAAGTCAAATAGAAGTTAATAGTGTCTGAGGTTGTGCTATTGAGTACATATCTGCCATTGGGTAGGAAGCTCTTCTTTTTGTCATAACAATTAATATCCTTGCAAGTATGTCCTCTCAGGCTATTTCTCTCTTCAATGCAACTTGAATAATTCTATTTTCAATGTCCCATTATTCTTTACCTGGATAAGTAAAAATACATAGAAAATTAAGTAAATGCATCACTATTGTTCATCAGTTGTTTCCTTCACATCTTTGTATTTTAAACTTTAGCTAGGTGAGGTAAGTTAAGCAAGTTACTCTTGTGTAAGCTACATATATCATGTATAACAACATATGTATGTAGCAGTTGTTTTTAAAATTTGTTCACAAAATTTCAGTCGATGAGTACATTATATTCATTTTATGACAGTGACACATAATGGAAAGATTGATATTTCTTTTGAGGAAAAATAAGAAGAAAAAAGAAGGCTTGTTGCACTGGATATCCAGATTTTCATAGAACTACTTTGAAAATGTAGAATCTGTAGCTCTTATACTGTGGAATATTGAGCATCTTAGGAGAGTCAGTTTCACAGTAGCCTGCATCATAGTAGCCGTACGTGGTATGCGGTTTAACTGTAGGGTACACTTATCTCAACAAAAATATTTTATTTTATAATCCACCTGAAATAAATGTATATTGAAAACTAACTGAAGTTTGCTGGACAATTATTTTTTATTAAATGCTATGGCGTGTCATACAGGCTACCAGATTTATTTTCTTCTGTTGAGGATATGAAACCTTCCATGAGCAGCCATTTGTACCAATGTACTTTTTGCTTTTTATAAACGATTACATTTGGAACTGGATTTGGTAGTTCTTTTAGACTCCTCGTTACAATTTGGATTTTCTGATGCTAGAAACAACCATAACCTCATTCGTTAATAAAATAATATTTTTTGGCAAAACATCTAAGGAACCTGTGGAAGGGTGGTAGTTGTTGTGTTTCTTGGTTTTTCTTCAAGTGTGTCTTCTCTGAAGACCTGTGTACACAGAGGAGGATATTTTAATAGAGAGAAGCTTTGACAAGATGAAGCCAGCATTCTTGTATCTCCTTGTTTGTCCTCCTGCTTGCTACCTAGGATCTTGTATGACTGGTGTAAAAGCAGTTATCAGAAAAATTTGCATGGAGATGTTGTTTATAGCATCATAAAAATTCTATTTTTTGTATCTGTCACCTATTTCACAACAGTAGTTTTTGTATACGAAGAGAGTCCAGGTTATGTGAGCTATTTTGGGTATTAAGAGAGTGGATTAAGTAATACTGTAGTATTTTTTACTTGGTTGCAACCCATGAACCATCTTTATTTAAGGCTGGGCATCTAAATTTAATTACGTTTTATATATATATAAAAATATATATTCCAGTGTTGGGAATGGCAGTAGGTATTCATGCATTCTGGACCTCCTGGAGGTGATATCTCAGCATGTGGGCTTAATTCAAACAGAAAACTGAATAACTGTGTTATATATTTACAAACTGCCAGTACCTGAGAACAGTCTCCTGTATAGGGGATCCTTGCAAATATGATGGGAAGTTGTACTGTACAAGTCATCTTTGTTTTGTTCTATTAAAAAGTTAACACTTTCTAACAGAAACCACATGGTGCTGTGGTTGTTTTATTATTTTAAACACAGAAAAGAGCTGCAGCACATGCTGGCAAATGTGCAGTTTTTATGCTAGTATATCTGACAATAAGAAGATAGTGTTTTTGACAAAACTGAATAATACAGATTCATCTAATGATAGGAGCATAGGAAAATCCACCTTGGAAGGGATCTCAGAAGGTCTCTGGTCCAACCTACAGCTCAAAACAGGCTCAGCTAAGAGGTCAGAACAAGTAGAGCAGAGCCTAATGCAACTTCTTCAAGTGCTTGAGTCTCCTCATGATGATTCTCCATTCTAAATCTGCCTTTTTCCAAGTCTAGTGCCTTTCATACTCCCACCATGCACTATTGCAAAAAGTCTGGCTCCATCTTAATAAGTCCTTGCAGTTACTGGAAGACTGCCATGAGGTACCTCCAAAGCCATCTCTTTTCCACGTGTAGCGAGCCTGGGTCTGTCAGCCTCTCTTCACAGAGCAAGAGTTCCAGGTCCCTGAAAATGGCCTGCCAATGAACTCATTAGAATCATAGAATCATTAGGGTTGGAAGTTCTAACCCCTCTGCTATGAGCAGGGACTCCTCACACTAGACCATGTTGCTCAAGGGTTCTGGCCAACCTGGCTCTGAACACCTCCAGGGATGGAGCATTTACCACTTCTCTGGGCAACCTGTTCACTGCCTCACGACCCTTACAGTAAAGAACTTCTGTATATCTAACCTGAACTTCTCCTGCTTAAGTTTAAACCTATTACCCCTTCTCCTATTGCTATAGTCCCTGATGAGGAGTCTCTCTCCAGCATTCTTGTATGCTCCCTTCAGATACTGGAAGGCTGCTATGAGGTCATCATGCAGGCTTCTCTTCTGCAGGCTGAACAGCCCCAACTTTCTCATCCTGTCTTCATATGGGAGGTGCTCCAGCCCCTTTATCATCCTCGTGGCCATCCTCTGGACTTGCTCCAACATCTCTATGTCCTTCTTATGTTGAGGACACCAGAACTGTACAGGCTGTTCCAAGGAGAGGCTCATGAGAGCAGAGTAGAGGGACAGGATCACCTCCTTCAACCTGCTGGTCATATTAGATGCATTCCGGTTTATCTTTGTATTTTTTCTGCTGGGGAACCCAGAACTAGACACAAATGCGATCTCGTGAGTGCTGAGTAAAGGGGGATAATAATTTCCCTCAGTCTTCTGCCTGTGCTCCTGCTAATACAGTTGAGGATGCTCTTGGCCTTTTTTGCTACCTGGACATAATGATGGCTCACGGTTAACTTGTGAAAAGCTGCAGGTCATTTCCTGCAGCTCTGCCCTGTCATTGCAAAGGTCTCTTTCTTCCTACATATAGTTTGTCCTTGTCTTCATAAAATATCATAAGGTTCATATCTCCATTCATTCAGCGTGTTCAGATTCCACTGAGTAGCAGTCCTGCTCTTGACTCTGATTTGTCGAGAGCAGCTTGATGACAGTGCACTTTATTGACCCACTAACTGCTACTCTATTAGCCCAAAAATTCAACTAGTTTTTATCCATCTAGCCATACATCTATCCAGATCATAATGACTTAACACAGATACTATGGGAGGCAGTGTCAAAAACTTTTCTAGAGTTGAGGCAAATTACCTCGTTGGTATTATACAAAGATTGACTAAGGGACTTGCAAAACATTTTTGCTGCACATTTCATCACAACTATCAAAGTAGAAACGATTTTTAGACAAAGATTTGGACTTTGACAGTTCACAGCCTGTTATTTAAAATGGACGACAAAGAATAAAGGTGAATATGTAAGAGTTCTGAAAGAGATAAGCATGAAAGGTAAATAACTGAAGGAAAAAGGCCTTGGTGCCTGAAAAATATAAATAATTTAAATACTTTTAGAATCTTCTGAATTCATGCTGGTGAGATTCATCTCTGGGAGTCTACCTGTAGTTATCGACATCCGGGGAATGTGTTTGTACTCCCATGAAGAGCGAAAATGTTTAATGGACATTAGAGCAATTTTTCTTATTCTTAAATAGACACTTTGGTCAGCTGAACAGCTAGAATGTTTCAGTTCAGTTTGCTGCCTAGGCCTCCAATGGATATGAAGCTTAGTCATCTAATAGACATGTTGGTACTTATGTGAGAAGTATAAGTTAAAAAACATAAGTGAATGAAAGAATTTCCTACTAAGATTAAACAATTTACGAACAGTATTTTAGTGAACTTATTCAGGGTGTACTTTGCTATTGACATTCTTGTTAGTGCGCTGAAAACATTAATATGTGCATTGTGCTTCAAATAACAGCCATTTTATTATCTCTTCCTTATTCTTCCATGTGTTTCCTTTCTCATTCAGTTTCACAACTTCTGAACTATCCATCCAATTAAATGGTGGAATATATGACACACCAACCCCAAGGTGGATTTTTTTCTACACTTGCCTAAATGTTTCAGCATTGATTAAATGCTAAACAATTTCAATTTGTTGTATTTTAAAAGGATTCAGGAATTAAAAGATTTTGTTATAGCTAACTAATTTTCTGTGTTAAGCACACGATAATTAAATATCCATGTGACTTCTGGGCATGATTTGTTAACTTATAATTCCTGTAAAAAATGGCGGTTCCCCCAGCCACATTAGAAAGATGAAGGATTGCATGAATCAAAGATTCATAAACCTAGTTATGGAGTGTCATCAGAAAATTAAGGACAGAATAAAAGATTATCTGTGATGGTTCAGAAGAAAAGCAATGAAAGGAAGGGCAAACTGGACTATATCAAATCCATCACTTCTAGTTATGTGATATGGGTGCGTCTTTTCATCTGCTTTACTATGGTATACAGCATGGAGTAAGAGCTACAGTTCTGCCCACCAGAAACAGCTGAACAGAAGCTAATAATGTTGGCATAAAAGTACTTAATTTTGGGTATGTGCTCATATGACAGCCCTTTGGAGTTCTGTCGGTTTGAGGTTTTTAATGTTTTTATTTAAGCATGGTAGCACTTTTGAGGTTGTCAGAGTTGAAATGCTACCTGTTTTAGTGAACTAAACAGTAAATGTTACCTGGAAAATTAAATACAAAACATATAATATAAAATATATAGGGTTATTCTGAGCATTTTTATTTGTATTGCCTGATTGTGAGGAAATAATAGTTTTCTTACCCAAAATTTGGATCCAGTTTCTGAAATTGTTTGTGCATATATGTGTAAAATATGCATATAATTATGAAGGAGTAGCCTTATAAATAAGATAACTCTTCCTTTACTTAGACCCTTTTATTCTTAGAATAACAATGGTACCTGATAAACTCCAAATGTCCTAAAATAGTTTGAATATATTTCCAAAGTTTGTTTATTATTTTAGTTCTGTCCTATAAAGGTGACAGACACTTTTAATTTTTATAGTAAACCTTTGGAAGGTTAACACGTGACTTCATTTGGCTACTTTTGATTGCTTATATTTAAATGAAAAAAGAAACTAAGATCCATAAAATTCATAAATAGCCTATCCTAAACTTCAGCTAAAAGTCAGTGAATTTATTAACACTTATTATAATTATTTAATAATGCTGTTTATGTTAATTTTTAGAATAGTTTGATCTGTAAGCTTACCTTGTGTTTTTGCTTGTTTAATATAATTTGCTTATTGTAATTAATATCATGTTCCTTTACTGAGCCATAATGTCTTTGTAAAAAAAAAGTTAAAAGTTGCATCTTTAATGTGAATGATGAAACATTATGGTGGAGTGAAATTATGATATATTTAGTAGCAATATTTTTTTTCTTATTTCTAAAGTACAAATGTTATATGAAAATAACATGATTTTCCTTACAAAATTAAAATATGAACAAAAACTAATGATCACAAATTAAGAGCTGAATTATGAAAGAGAACCTAGCATGCTAAAAATACAAATTGGACAGATGAGAACGGAAATTATAAAGCATGAAATACAAGTAACAAGAAAAATAAGGTATGTAAAATGGTTTTGCTTAAAAGATATTCTGTAACTGTGATTTGACTGTGCACATATGCATTTATCCAAACCTCATTCTCAATTTAATTTAGTCAGTCTTTCCAGCACAAGCTTGCCATCTAAATTTTGTTGGCTTTTATTTATTCATTAATTCCAGACAGGAGTATTTCTAATTTATCTGAGCATGTGATTTTTGTCAATCACAGTGTTTTTTATCAGCACATGTTTGTATCCTAGGTTCTTCAACTCTTTTTACCAACGGCTACATCTTTGTTGAGTTGCATGCATAAACTGACAAATCTCTTCACTGTTCTTGAGTTTCACAGAATGTGTACATTGATGTCTTAAGAGCTGCTTTGTATCTATTTGCAAAAGCTTTAAAATACTACAGTCTGCTGATAGAAGTTGTAAAATTTGTTTCAGTGACCTTTGGGCCTAACTGGGCAAAGAAATGGAAAATCTATAATTAACATTATATCTGAGTGTGTACTGCATTGTTTTCTAATAATACTTGAATGTCTACTTTATCTTTCTCCCTTTTCAAGACAGAAAAGAGGGTGAAATACCAACTCTATTGTCCAAGACAGGATTAACCAATTAAGCATACACAAACCTGTGCAAACAGATGGAGTGTATCTAAGAGTGCTGATAGAGCTGGCTGACATCTTTGGAAGGCTGTTGTCTAACCTCTTAAAAAGATCATGTATATTGGAGGAGGTTCCTAGTGACTGGGAAAAACCCCAAATGTCAGACTAATCATCATCAAAAGAGCAAGAAGGAAGATCCAGAGGACTATGAGCTGGAACCTCACTTCAATGACTGGTTAGATGGTGTAATCAGACCACTTGGAAGCCTTTTTCAGACACTTAAAGGACAAAAAGGTGATTGGGAGCGGCCAGCACAGATTTAGGATGCACAAATCATACCATACCAACTTTCTATGATTAGATGAGTGCTGGTGCTGTGGACAAAGGAGGGGGAACAGTGGCTAGTGTATACCTTTGGCTTTATCAAAGCCTTTGACAAACTACTAAAGCCTTCTTATCATCAGAATGGTGAGATACAAGCTGGATAAATGGATAATGAGGTAGATGGAAAACTGGTTGGACTGCCAAGCTCAAAGAGCTGTGATTAATGGTGCAAACTTTTTCTGGCGGTCAGTAGCAAGTGGCGTACTTCAGGGATCAGTGCTGCAACTGTTACTGTTCAATATCTGCGTTAATGGCCTGGATGGTGTAAGAGAATGAATTCTCAGCAAGTTTGCTCATGGTACCAAGTTGGAAGAAGTGGTCAATACACTGGACGGTAGGGCTGCTGTTCAGAAGGATCTGGTCAGACTGGAGAAATATGTTAAAAGGAACCTTCTTGACGTTCAACACAAGCAAGTGCATAGTCCTATGCCAGAGTAGGAGTAACCTCATGTGACAACAGAAGCTGGTGTAAGGCCAGCTGGCTGAAAAAGCAGCTTTGAAAAAAAATAATTTGAGGTCCTGGTGGACATCAAGTTGAATGCTATTCAGCAACAAAAAGACCAACTGCATCCTGAGTCCTATTACTAAGAATGTGGTCAGCAGATCCAGGGGCATGAACCCTCTGTCCCTGTTTGCCACTTGTGAGTGCATCTGAAGTGCTATAACTGGCTTAGGGCTCCCCATTTCAAGAAAGATATTAGCATATTAAAATGAATCAAGTGGAGGATGACAGAGATTGTCAAGGAGCTGGAACACATGATAGATGAGAACAGGCTGAGGAAACAAAGTTTGTTTTGCATTAACCAGAGAAGGCTCAGTGGAGTCTATAGCTTTTGTCTGCAACTACCTGAGCGGCTGGAGCCACTCTCTTACCACAAATGCACAGAGGTAGCTTGAGAGGCAATGGATACAAGCTGGAATGTGGGAAGTGACAGTTAGATAAGGGGAAAAACTGGCTTTATCCTAGGGATTCTCAAACACAGAAAGTGGTTTTCCTAAGAGTTCTTGGGGGTGTCTGAGACTTGACTGGACACAGATCTGAGTAACCTGTTCTAGTTAGACTTCCTTTAAGCTGCGGGCTATGTGCCTTTTCCAACTTAAATTGTTCCATGATTCTATTAATTCATGAATTTGGGTTTGGTCATTAACACTTTTTATTACAGGAACTCTTTTAATATAAATCTTTAACAAGACAGGTAATTCACTGTGGAAACTGACTGGAGCTGTAGAAGTACTTAAGATATACACTAAAGGATGCACCATCTTGCCAACCCTGTAGACCTATGAAAGCTGAACAGACAGCAACAGAAACAAATTGTGCTTGCAACTGTAGATAGTGTGAAACCATGATTTATACCAACCACATTGAAACTGAGGTGAATGTCTCTTCCAGAATAGACACATTCATTTAGTTAAATTTACGTGTTCCCATCTAACATACATTTCTTTGCTTTGGAAAACACTTCTACAGCTTTTGAATTTTGTTGGAGTCACTCTGCTCCTCAGTAATTTATCCAGAGGTCTACATGCCTGCTCAAAGGCAGGCACAAGTCAGTATGTTGAAAGCCTTTTCATAATTCTGTATACATTCTCATTCCATCAATACCTGTCAATCTACAAATTCTCTATGATATAGAAAACAGTTGAGATACTATTTACAGATAGCAAAGCGTATTTCCAGTTAGATAGTACTAAATGCAGAAACACCTTCTGTTTCTTTGACATATCCCAATCCTGTTTTTCATTCCATTGCAAAGGAGACAAGTTTGACTAGCGCTGTACAGCCTAACTCCAAAAACCATGTTCACCATTCACACATGATATGGTGAACTATAACTTAATCATACCAACTAGTATATCCTAGACATCCACCAACAGCTTTTCCTCAAGTTCCACTTGCTGCTTCCTTATAAGGTCTCAGTTCTAAAAAAAGACAGGGCAGCAGCAACTATTCATTTTTCTCTCTTAACAAGAAAGACTTGGTCACCCAGCTGCTCACTGTGCATCCATAATGAGTCTCCCTTCTTGTTACAACATTTTCCAAGACTGAAATTTGCCCCTCCATAGGTCCTGCTATACTGTCTACCTCTCCAGAAACTCAAGTCATTCCTTCCACCAACCTGGTACAAGTGTCTCGCTCTACAGATTGTGGGTAAAAAGAAACAGACTATGGACATCGCCCTGTGCCAACCAACCCTTTCACCTGGATGAAAGGGTTCTAGGTAGCATAATCAAAATTTGTAGTTAGCTCTGCTTTGAGCAGGCAGTTGGACAAGAAGAAGTCCCTTTTTGTCTATAAAGTGATAATTTCCTGCAGTGAACTAGCCCACACATCTTTGCCTTGAGTGTTTTTCAGCACTGTCTTCATGCCAATCTCTTGCTCTGTATCCTGGGTCTGCCAGTGTGAATGGTGACTTTCTTCTTTAGCTCTAAAATGTCGCTATAAGCTTGTTCTTCAGTCAGACCATCCTTCTAGGATTTCTCATACTGCCATAGAAAGAAGTGTTCCTCCAACTTGATAGCCCCAGACTGCCTCAGGCTCAGCTGTGTGTTTCAAAGGATGGTGTATGCCATAAAGATGTTGCCAGTGTAAGTAGCATCACCTAATTTTTGAGGTCAAAAGCCAACTTTATTGCAAGGTGAATCTAGCAGTGAGTGCAGCTCTGCGACTGCTCTGAAGTAGCATGCGAGAAGCTAATTAAGATGAAACAGAAATTATCTCCTATAAAAAGCGAGGGAAAAGTAGTAACAGTTGGAATTTGTGGTATCTAGTGATTTTTGAAGTCAGATTGGGTGTAGTGTCTTTAGGGTTTGCCCTTGAAGCACAATTTGAAAGACAGCAATATGTGCGGATGGGAGTGCAGACACCTTGAGTTTTCATATCGTTTTTCTATGACACTGGTTTTGCTGATGTGATATATCAGTCTGGACAAAGACCACATGGTATTATGGACATTGAAACTGCACTGATGTCTGAAATAGATCAGGTTACTGCAGAGACTGTCTGAACTTTGAACGCAAAACATGAGTGCTTCCCTTTCCTTTGCCATTGCCGTACCACATTACCTTAAGCATATCTATTTCTCATCTGGAAAATGGGCAATAATAAACCCAATATACCTGACATGGCAACTGCTCAGATTAATTAGTTAAAGCTGTGGAGCTCATTTCTTCAGAGGCTTCTTATAGCCCACAACAAAAGAATATAGAAACAAAGAAAGAAATTGCATGTTTAAGCCAGAGAGTTTCCTTGTTCAGAGAAAAAGAAAGGGTAGATGTAAATTGTTGGAGATTTCAGTTTCCTTTTCTTTTGCCAGTTATGTCTACATTTGGAAGACTAATGCTTTAATAATACTTGCTACTCATTTGAAAATTTAGATGAGACATTTGGGTTTCTTAAGTAGTTTTGCATTAGACTTAAGCCATCTCATTAAAAAATGATGCCTTTAAAAAAATCCATCTACATTTCATCTTACTATAGAAAGAAGGGCTATTATAGAAAGAAAAACCCAGGGTGCTACTGTAGCAGTCCTTCAATATGTATATGTTAATATCATGTGCTTTAACCACTGCAGTCTTTAATAAATCTATTGATTGGGCTGTTATTTGGCCTCAGAAATATTACATCTCACTTTTTTGACTAATTTTCAGTTTTGCATGGGTATGTGTGCTACATGCATATAAGTATTTTAATATATAAACACATACACACACATATATGTATATATATAGTGCGTATGGACCTATGTTCATATACAATATAGCTATAAATACATATATGTCTAGAAATTTTATCTTCTGAATTATTAAATCTTTGAAGCAAAATGCATTTTCTGGACAAGTTTACACAAGCCTGTCTGGAACCCTGTATTCTTCAACAGTAGTAGAATATGCTGCACTGATCTTGCACCTACATCAGCCAGACTGCATCCAGGTCAAATCTGATTGAGCTATCAGTGTAGGCATATTGATAACTTTTCTGTACTTCATTTCCTAACTGTAAAGTGAAAGGCATGCTGGGCAGATAAACATGTCAGACTATGAAACAAGTAACACATAATAAGAACAGGTATTTATGTAACTAAAACCAAGAGAATCACAAAGCTATAATGATTTTATCCTGTTTTCTGAAAAAAAATCTGACACATATTAAGCATCATCTTGAGCAGTCTGATTTAGCAAAGCAAATAAGTGTGATCTTAACTTGAAGTCAATAGTACTTAAACACTTGCCTATAACTAATTATGTGCTTAAATGGTTTGCTGAATTTGTAGTTTAATGTAAATGCATATGAAGTGTGGGGTTTTAGCATTGTTTTTTTCAAAATTCAACTTAACAGATTTGTATCTTCATTTAACATTCGTTTCTTTGCATTAAGATTTTTCAGCTGAGGTCCAACAATCTAATACGAGAAAACAAATTTTCTTCTTTAAAAATCAGATGAGATCTATCAAGTACTTCTCACATCCTGTCCTGAACCATTGTCTTATATCTTGTATATAGCTTACTTCTATTTATATTTTCTTAAGTTGTTTCTTATAGTAATTTTATTATTTACTAAATAACTCTTCCCTTGTTTCCTTGTAAACTTTCTCCATTGCTCTGAAAATAGAATTCTAATTGATGCAGAATGTTCATGTCACTGTTTTCCTATATTCTTCATATAAGTCATTCATTAATCAGAAGAAAAGCCCCTATATGATTCCTAATAAGAGCTTCTTGTGAGATTACATGCACTGTAAAGTTATGAAAATAGCAATGTTTGCATTTTTTCCAGCTGTACAAAAGGAAATATTCAGTAAAATGGTCAACCAAAAAATATGCATATGGAATAGGATGGCTTTTCAGACTCACTGATGCCAGGAGTAGTGCAATGTGCAGTCTGTGAAGGTTACATTGTTAAAATCAGCAATATTTTGAAAAGTTAGCTTTTATTGCAGTCAATTGTGTTCATTAAAAGCATGTTTTTTCTCACACTGAAATCTCACAGAAAAAATTGTAAAATTGCCTCTAGAGTTGCTTTACAACTTTTTCCAGCACCTGCTTTAGGAGTTTTTTCTTTTCCTTCCCCTATTTACTGCAATCAAGTGCTTTTCCTGTAATTGCTCCCATAATTTTTCCTGATGCTGAGTCTGCAAGTTGTTGCAGTAATCATTTAATCAGTAACAACACATTTTTATATTTCTAATGCATGATTAAATTAATCTAGTTTACATGTGTTACATTTAAAGAAATCACTGACTCATCAAACAAAAATAAATATAGTAGTCTAATTAAATCTCCTCTGATTTCATGTCATATAACAGTATTCAAAATAAAGTCAGGATTTTTTCATGTTAATTATAAATAAAGAACTGTTTCTAGCAATTACATTACAGCTAAAATTAACTCACAGGGAAAAAAAGGGTGAGAGAAAGTGTCAAAGTGTCTCTAATAGTGTTCATACAGATAACTCAATTTTCCTGGTTCTGGGCAAATTTAGTTTGTTCTCTTTGTCATTATGATATGGCTCTTAGCAAGAGTTTTGCCAAGACTTAATACTAGATCAAGATCTTCTTCTGACAGCAATACAAGCTGTTTAAAAATTTTTGTAAGTAATAAAGTGTGAATCAAAGCATTTCTGAAACATTAAAATGTATTCACTTAATTTGCAAACATATTTTGTTCTTTATCTCATTTTTTTCTATGCATTTTGCTCATATGTTGATGGCTTTTTACCACTTAAGGTCATTGGTTCAGATTCCCCCAACACTGTTATCTTCCAGTAGTATTAAAAAAGAAAAAGGCATTGAAGACAGCATTCAAAATATGAATATAGTAAGTTTTTAATCAGAGGAAAGGTTTAAAATTAGGATGCTGTCTGCTTATCTTACTTGAAATTCCCCAACAACTTTCTCTAACTGAAAAGCCACCAAAATGACCATTCTTTTTTTTACCGCAACATATCAAACTAGACCTGCTTGAAGCGCTTTTGGACAAAACAGGGATTCAAACAGATGGGTCAAAAAGCTGTGTGAATGGGTATCAGGTTATACTGGATTATTTCTGCAGTTTCTGCGATATCCATGCTTACTGTCAGTGATAGCTTGAAAATCATTACCTGAGATTCTGTCCTGGGTTCAGCAGTAGCAGTCATTTTTTATCTCTCTTAGTGACTGGTGCAGTGCTGTGTTTCTAACTTTCGGTCTGGGAACAGTACTGATAATACCGATGTTTGTAGCTACTGCTTAGAATGTTTACACTTATCAAGAACTTTCTGAGCCTCATGCTCTGCCCTGGGAGGAGGGGAAGCCGGGAGGAAGCAGTGACAGGACACTTGATCCAAACTAGCCAAAGAGGTATTCCATACCATAGCACGTCATGTCCAGGATGTGAACAGGGAGATACTCGGAAGGGCTAGCTCTCTCTCTGCTTGATCGGTGAGTGGTGATTGTATTCTCTTCCCTTGTTATTTCCCTTATTATTGTTATTATTGGTGGTGGTAGCAGCGGTTTGTGTTATACTTTAGTTACTGGACTGTTCTTATCTCAACCCGTGGGAGTTACATTCCTTCGATTCTCCTCCCCATCCCTCCGGGAGTGGGGGGAGGAAAACGAGTGGGCTACATGCTTTTCTAATTTGCGACTAAGCTTAAACCACAACAGATTCTTATTCGCTAACTGTTAATTGAACATTTTTCTTAGTTCATAGAAATATCCAAAAATAGTTATTTTTATCAAAATAGCTGAATTCAGGAATAGTTACCCTCTTCTCTTATACATTGGAGTCGTACACAATAAGGACTGACAAAACTCGTAAGAAGCATTTAAACATATCCTGCCTTCATGCCTTGGTAAACAGAGCATGGGCAGTGTCTCAGTGGACCCCAACCAACAGCTCTTGTGCAAATGGTTATGGTACAGCAGAAATAGGATACATTTGGCTAACACATTTCATACATTTATAATATCTATATAGTAAGTAGATGTCTTTTTTTATTGTGGGCATCCAACATATATTTCCTACTGGTTGATCATGGTGGTGATGGATGATTGCCTACTTATATTATTTGCATTTCAGTGAGTCAGTACTTTTTTAGTTCAGTCACATATAGCTGAGTATCTGTTTCAGATGACTGTTCAGTCTTCTCATGAATTGAGAATGTTTTCAAATTTTACAGTCTTGCTTAAGATGCAAATATAATGACTACTGATGAAATTCTTACAGGCAGATTTGTAATGGGCTTAATATGAAAATATATTTTTTAAATCTCAGGAATATTATAATGTGAAGATTAAGGATTTTTTTTGTCTCAGATTCCTGTCCTTGACACAAAATTGTCCCTTGCATATGCACTTTAGTGTTTATGTATTTCTGTATATTTTCTGGCCTTAACCTACTATCACAGAATACCATCATCTATTTAGAAGGTTTTGTAATACTCTAAGTCTTGATAATATATAAAAAGTTTTAGCATGGATATGATTATAAGTAAATGGGTATGTATTGTGTTAAAACAAAGAATCAGTTGAATATAATTGAAAAATCTCGGTAACATGAGTACCTCTTAAGTCCATCTATAGACACACTCTTCGAAGGCTGAAGGTCAGTGAAAAGCTATATGAAATACAGGACATAGAATTGTAACTGATATTTTCCATTGGTATGTTCCTTATAAATCCATTGCATCTCCATATGCTAGTGTCCATGGTTGAGTTTTTTTCTGGGATTGTTGAGAAAGATCAATAAAAACTGATAATAAAAGACATGGAATTTTATATATTCACTTTTTTTCTATGTATTTGAACTGAACAAGTCTTAAGAGAAATGGTTCGAATGTCCGAACTTCATAGCATACTCTTGGGCATTCTAGATAGTTTTATTTAACACAAAAATGGAACTATGGAGCTGGAATAATGAGCACGTCTATTGTTTAACTTCATACAGCTGGTTCATTGATCTTATTTAGTTTAGCTTCTGGTACTTTGGTTACGCTAAATTTCATGTTTTTTCTTCAATGTTGAACATATTCCAGTACTTTGATTGCACAAGCAATCTGACATTTGTTTTCAGTATTAGTATTATTATTATTACTGTTATTATTATTTTTAGTGGGAGGTGTTCCTGCTCATGGCAGGGGGGTTGGAACTAGATGATCTTAAGGTCCTTTCCAACCCTAACTATTCTATGATTCCATGATTCTATTACTTTTAAAGCTGATTTGAATCACATCTTCCTGTTTCAAGGGTCTGGAAACAGTACACTTTTTGGTCTTTTTTTATTATTGATATGAAAATTCATTCAGCTGAGCAGATCAAAAGATATAATCCCCAAAAATATTGATTCAAGCTGTTATTCAAATTAGTTACTCTCCTGGGTTCAGCAGCAGCAGTCATTTTTTCTCCTTCTTAGTAGCTGGTGCAGTGCTGTGGCTTTGACTTTCAGCCTGGGAACAACGCTGATAACACCAATGTTTTTAGTTGCTGCTCAGTAATGTTTACTCTCATCAAGAACTTTCTGAGCCTCATGCTCTGTCAGGGAGAAGGGGGAGCTGGCAGGAAGCAGAGACAGGACACTTGATCCAAACTAGCCAAAGAGATATTCCATACCATAGCACGTCATACCCAGGATATAAACTGGGGGCAGTTACCTGGAAGGTTTAGATCACTGCTCAGTCAGGCTGGGTATCGGTTGGTGGGCGGTGAGCGGTTGTACTCTCTTCCCTTGTTATTTCCCTTATCATTATTATTATTGGTGGTAGCAGCAGTGGTTTGTGTTATACCTTAGTTACTGGATGTTCTTATCTCAGCCTGTGGGAGTTACATTCTTTCGAATCTCCTCCCCATCCCTCCAGGAGCAGGGGGGAGGACAGGGGGAGAGTGAGAGAGCAGCTACATGGTTCTGAGTTACTGGCTGAGCTTAAACCATGACAGTTTTAAATTTGAATATTGGCAGACATTGTATTAGCTATCAAAAATTTTATGCAGTTTTGTAACTCACATTTAAAATTTAAAAAAAAAAAAAAAAGTAAAGTCTTGTCCTGGTTTCAGCTGGGATAGAGTTAATTTTCTTCCAAGTAGCTGGTGCATTGCTGTGTTTTGGATTTATTCTGAGAACAATGCTGATAACACACTGATG
Source organism: Psittacus erithacus (assembly GCA_009867235.2). Lineage (NCBI taxonomy): Eukaryota > Metazoa > Chordata > Aves > Psittaciformes > Psittacidae > Psittacus > Psittacus erithacus. The sequence goes on from WYDI02032078.1 coordinate 43,467, forward strand.
TTTTAGTTTTTTCTAAGTAGCGCTTACCCTGATCAAGGACTTTTTAGTCTCATATTCTGCCAGTGAGGAAGGGCACAAGACTCTTGAGAGGGAGAAGAGGCAGAACACCTAACCAGAACTAGCCAAAAGGATACTCCATACCACAACACATCATGCTCGGTATACAAATTGAGCAGAGTTACACAGAAGGGATCAGTCGCTGCTTGGGGAAGGGCTGGGTATCAGTTAGGTGGTGAGCAATCATAATTTAGCTATTACTGTGATTGAGGAGTTTTAAATTAATAGTAACACAAAGAGTAGAGTTGCATGTAATTGAAGTGGTTCCAGTACCCTAAGACTCTAAATCTTAAAAATGTTATTGAAACAGAGAAACCATTAGTTTAATGTGGTAATCCTAAACAAGCTTCTAATTTTAGGTGGAAGTAGTAAAAAAAATAGTCTGTTCAGTTTCAGGATGGAATTTGGTTAATTTACAGGGCATTTTAAGATTCATCTGGAACATCAAGGAGTGATGCAATGACTTAAGAGATGCCTTCTAGAGTATATTCCTAAGGAAAAAAATCTAGACCAATAATAGAAAAATATCATTATTCTTCTTGTCTTGACTGAAAACTTCTGAATATAGAGGACAGTAATTTTATGAACTATGTAGACACATTTCATAGAATCATAGAATCATAGAATAGATCATCCAGTTCCAACCCCCCCTGCCATGGGCAGGGACACCTCACACTAAACCATGTCACCCAAGGCTCTGTCCA
>WYDI02032079.1:0-40429 GCA_009867235.2 Psittacus erithacus
AGCATGGCTTCACTAAGGAGAAATCCTGCCTGACCAATTTGGTGGCCTTCTATGATGGGGCTACAGAACTGATGGACAGGGGTAGAGAAGCTGATGTCATCTACCTGGACTTGTGCAAAGCATTCGACAATGTCCCACATGACATCCTTGTCTCTAATTTGGAGAGACATCAATTTGATAGGTGGACCACTTGGTGCATAAGGACTTGGCTGGATGGTGGCATGCAAAGAGTATGGAATTCAATAAGGAATGGTGTCCCTCAGGGATCTGTGTTGGGACCGGTCTTGCTCAACATCTTTGTTGTTGACATGGACAGTGGGATTGAGTGTGCCCTCAGCAAGTTTGCCGATGACACCAAGCTGTGTGGCTCGGTTGATACACTGGAGGGAAGGAATGCCATCCAGAAGGACCTTGACACGCTTGTGAGGTGGGCTGATGCCAACCTCATGAAGTTCAACAAAGTGAAGTGCAAGGTCCTACATGTGGGTTGGAAAAATCCCAGGTGCAGCTACAGGTTGGGCAGAGAAGAGATTCAGAGCAGCCCTGCGGAGAAGGACTTGGGGTGCTTGTCAATGAGAAACTTAACATGAGCCGGCAGTGTGCACTTGCAACCAAGAAAGCCAACTGTATCCCGTGCTGCATCCAAAGAAGCGTGACCAGCAGGTTGAAGGAGGTGATCCTGCCCCTCTACTCTGCTCTCACGAGACCTTGCTTGGGGTATTGTGTGCAGTTCTGATGTCCTCAACATAAAAAGGAGCTGTTGGAGGAAGTCCAGAGGAGGGCCATGAAGATGATCAGGGGGCTGCAGCACCTCCCATATGAAGACAGGCTGAAAAAGATGGGTCTGTTCAGCCTGAAGAAGAGAAGCTGTGTGGAGACCTCATAGCAGCCTTCCAGTATCTGAAGGGGGCCTATAAGGATGCTGTGGAGGGACTATTCATTATGGACTGTAGTGATAGGACAAGGGGGGTAATGGGTTCAAACTTAAACAGGGGAAGTTTTAGATTAAATATAAGGAAGTTCTTTACTGTGAGGGTGGTGAGGCACTGGAATGGGCTTCCCAAGGAAGCTGTGAATTCTCCATCCCTGGCAGTGTTCAAGGCCAGGTTGGACAGAGCCTTGGGTGACATGGTTTAGTGTGAGGTGTCCGTGCCCATGGCAGGGGGGTTGGAACTAGATGATCTAAAGGTCCTCACCAACCCTAACTATTCTTAGATTCTAAAATGGTCCACTGTAAATGGGACCTCCTCACCAGACGGAGCTCATGAATCCTTTTGGATTCAAGAGGCCTCTTCACTATGCAGAGCAGCTGATCAGAAAAAGTGGGCTGGAATGATGGGCAAGTGTGTTATGAGGCATGCAGTTAAGAAATTTCCTAAAGATGAGCAAATGGATTGAACAGTAAACTGTTTTTTAAACACATTGTGTTTCTCAAAGACATATTCGCAGATCACAGAAGCTTATCTAGAAAGCCATTGCAGAAAAGCTAAATAACTTTTTAAGTGTTCACCTTAGGATGTTAGGGAGCTTGGCACAACAAAAGCTTTATGGGGAACATAGAGGAGTTGATAAAGTCTGAAATATCAGTAAATTAACTTTTACAGTAAATTATTAAATGCAGTAACAGAAAGTTGTCAGAACCACTCTTTACTGCCCAGTTTCAAAGGAGCTGAAGTATAAAATTGCTTAATTACTGTGGTATAGAGTGTAACATAAGAACAGCTATACAAGATCAAACACATACTGATAGTGACTATGGCTGACTATGGCAAATACTTTGGAAAGGGTTTAAAAATAGGACAAGCATGCAGTAATGCTTCTCCAGCACTCTGTCACAGTCCTCAAGAAGTTCAAACATCTTCCTAGAAAGAGGTGAGATCTTTGAGTGCATTAGTTATCAATGTTTTGTGGGGTTTTTTTTCCACAAGTTAGTCTGCTTCCTTTTTGAAAGCATATGAGCTTTTGCCCAGCTTAAGTGAATATGTTAAAAAAGCCTCCTTGTGTTGTGAAAGTACTACTTTTTCATTCCTTTCACAGCTTATATTTCTTGCATTAGAAGAAAAAGTAAAAAACTGCTTCCTATTAATTTTCTCCATGTTGCTTATAATTTACAGACCTTGTTCTCCCAGACATCTCTTTTGTCAGCCTGAGGAATCTCCTTAAGTGTTCCCTATACAGAGGCTGTTCTAAGCTCATCCCCCTTTCTGTGTCACTCTGATTTTTTTCAGGTTTTCAGATGGGATGGTCAGAATATATAATACTTGGAGTGTCAGTACATGAGGGTTTGTGTACGGCATGGGGTTGAATTCTCATTTTTATAATCTGCATTTACTGCATAATTATGTGCATTTTCTTATACACAGGGCAGTCTGTGTTATCAGTGACTTCTCTGCAATGTGATGCGTCTTTCTTGGTGAAACTTCTCAGTGTAAGTGGTGAAACATACAAATTACAGGATTCTTCACCAATATGGAGTTTACTAGTTTTAGAAAGGAAAGTCTGAAGCAAGAATTTAAAGACCGTACTTAAACCCCATAGAGGAGATAAAATAACTTGGAGTCCATAACTACATAAGTATTTTTTGTAGTTTCTGAACACTCAGAAACAGGACTTTTATCCAATTATGTACCAACTTTTCAGTTACTGTTACCTACAAAAGATAGAATAGTAGAATCTTGACAGGATCTTGGCTTTTCCTTGCCATGGGGGGACAGAATTGGCATGAGGCTCTTAGCTCTACAAAAGTGCCTGGATTTTAAATTTAAAACACCCAACATCCTTCATTAAAATCTTGAGGAGCAACTTTTGATTCTTCTTTTTACATACCTTGATATGCTAAGGAAACCCTTAGGTTGTAAAAACCTGTTAATTTATAATCTCTGCCAAAAAATCATCAACATTCTCTCAAATCCTTTAGTCCATGCGTATCATATAGCTCTCTAATATGCTATTTCCAGTAAATTCTTCTCAGGTACACAATAACAGCGGTATTACATGTATTCAATTAAGTATTTTTATTCGTAGAATACATCTCAAATTTATTTTAGCAGTTTAAATAAATGAGTTTAATGTATATTTAGTCAAGCATTACAGTAGTGAGGGCTTAACTAGATTAGAAATAAATTAATCCAATTAAAGAACACGTCTGTGAAATCTGATAAGTTGTAGGCATGAATGAACTGTTTGCACAGCAGCTATAAAGAAATCATTAATGATTAACTATCTAGAAGAGGTTTAATCAAGGATAAATAGTATAGGACATAGTTGAAAGCATTTGTGTTGAATACATAAAGATGCTGAAATAATGAAAACATGTTTTGCATCAACAGTGATGTGAGTAGTGGTCTCAGAAAATGTATTTTTTTTTATCTGTAGTAGATGTGCATCCAGGGATTACAGCTGAGAGCTAGCTTAGTAACATTAGCTATCATGCGTTAATAGTGGGAGATTGTTTCTTCCAACAAAAAGCTTACGTTTAATAGGGGAGGCAGCAATGTTTTATCGAAATGTTTCCTACAAGCGCATATTATTATCCTCCCTTTCAGAGCTAATGTTCAGCAAAGTTAAGGTAGGGATTCTTGTAAGTAATCAGTGGTGTCTGTAGGTCTGACCCTACATAAACCAAAAGTCTCATTTGTTGACTTGAGGGTAAGCACAGGCAAGTGCCAAGTGCTTGCTGAAATCTCATGATACATGATTTGTCCACTTTGGCATCAGTAGTCTGCAGGAGGGTTTGGAATCGAATCCAGATCACTTGGCTACTAGGTCAGTGTCTTAAAAGTGTCATTGGTATTAAAGGTCTGTTTTTTAACCCATAAAAATCTTAAGAAGTCTGAGATGGGAAAACCTACCTCTATAACAGCAGCATGTTACGCTGTTGTCAGGCTGGCTTTCTGCAAAGTGGAAACTGTCTTACATGGATATGTGAGAACTTATGTTTATATGGCATTAATTCCGAAAAGAGTGCTGTATACATGCTGATGTACTGAGGAGAAATTGTTTTTTATGAAGTGGCTGAAAAGGAGCAGTTGGAAGAGAAAAAAGTGACTTTTTAAACTCTCATTTAACAGACGTTTGGTTTATTCAGAAGTATTTTGAATGTGAAGGTGAATTTAAAATAAAGGAAAACTCCGAAGGATTACAAAGAAGTCACCACAATAGTTTAATAAAGGCTGATAGTATGGATGTGGGTCATGGAGTTCTGTAAGGTTTAACATGCCTTCAGATACAGTATTCTTAATTATTTGGCGGCCACTGAAAAAAATAAAAGACACTGCAGGTTATGTTTCTCTAATCCAAATTTCTCATTATCAGGCATATTCTAACACATGCAAACATTTATAAACTCCTGTCAAATATATTTCTCCATTTAATTTGGCAGGCACTAAATATACATCGAACATGACTTTTAGCCAGTTGCGCTCCTAGGCACCTCTCATTTGACAGAAATCACTCCCAGTATAAATAAATGTTTCAGAATTAAACTCGGGTCATCATATTTTGTTTATTTAAAACATTTATTTTCAGTGCTATCTGTACCTAAAAGTGGTAAATCATATTTATATATAGTTAGTCTAGGATATCTTTGGCATTTTATCCACAAACAGTACAAATCCTTGGTGCATATTTTCATCTAGCAAATCTAGAAAATGAAGGCAAATACAGTGTACAAAAGGCTCTTTTTGGAGCCAGAGGTAGCTAGACATGTGGTTGAGAATGACAAACTGTACCTTCAGACAGCTAAAACCTCTGCCACACCATGATTATCTAGAGGCCAGGATGTTTTATTTAACCCTCACTGACAGTTAAATGACTGCATTCTGAGATGAGAAACCAATCAGGGAATATAAAATTTCTGACAGTAGTTGTCTAGGGAATATCCTCAGATATTTGTGTTAAACAATCCATACAGGTAACTTTGTGCTTCAATTTTCCTGAATGTATCAAATCATTTAATTAAACTTTCTGGTTTGGATCGCTCTGCCTTTAAAAGCCGATACAGGAACATGACATCACGTATGTGAATCTCATGGCTGGAGAGGTTGTAAACTTCGACTCAACAAGATGTAAACAGCTACCACTGCTTATGCTATTTATGGATATAAATGAGTGCTTGAAACTTAATGAAGGGATCCAATATACAGATCTCATACTTCTCCAAGGAGATGCATTGCTTAACCATTAAGTGTACTGATGATAAACAACTGCTTGAAAGATTTCTGGAGGGTCTTTCCAATTACTTTGGCGAGCAGTAGGACAGGCCTATGTGGGACTCTTCAGCTGAGAGTTTTCAGAAAGGAGGATTACTAACATCAGCTCAATAACTGATGGGAAAACTGAGGCAGGGAGTACCTCTGAAGTCACACAACTGAATGTCAATGTAGTTTCATAATGAACAGCGAGGTACAACAGCTTTTTTTCCCACTTTGTCCTGAAATTTGGCTTCCTATATGAGCTAAGTGAAAGCTCCTTATTTTCACTGGTTCTGGAAGATGCTAAAGGGATTGCATTTGCTTGTCCTGACAAGTGTCATGAGCAGACTGGGGCCATTGTAAACATTTCTGAGACACATTGTACTTGAACAGAGGACACAGCAGATGAGGAAATTGCCTGTTTTGTTGTACCATCTGCCAATTTAGAAAGCTATGAAGATGACAAACAGCCAGAATCTGCTCTCTTTTCACTCATCTGATGAATGGCATTCTGTTAGCATTGCATGAGCTGGAGTGTGGAAATGTTAAAAGTTGCAGGCATTGTTTAAAAGAAGAATGATATATTACAGTATTGTGGTCAGACATGCATGAGGAAGTGCCAGACTTTTACTACCTTCATGGCTGATTATAACTGGATTCCAACAACTCAGCAAAAAGACTGAACATTAATGATATTAACACCTTTAGTTTAATTTCACAATTTCTATTCTGTGCTTTGTTAGATTGTCAGAAAATCTGTCAAATATATTTTTTCTTATTTTTAACTAAAAGAAATGCAGAGTGCATATGAGCCTTTTCATAGGTTTTTTATGTAAAACTAGAGGAAATGTTGAACATGTATTACATGTTCAATAGAAATAATAGTGCAACCAGTTAAAATTACACCTTGCTTTCTTTTGCATGAGCAATGCTTTCCACTTTGCTTTGGTCATATGAATGATTGTACCCACGGTGTAGGAACCTGCCACATTAAGTTCATCTAATGTTTTTACTTTCAGCTCATACTTCATTAATTACTTAAATATGCGTAAGGAATGACATGGATTATAGTGTTTGCCAGGTTTAGGTGGTCACATGATGCCTTTTTATTCTTCACTTGATGTGATTTCCAGTGACATTATGATCACTGTATATTGTTCAGATTACCAATTGAAAGATACCTAGGAGTAAGATCTATTTCCAGTTGTATACTGATAACTTTGACTTCTGCTGAAGAGAATGAACTGAAACACATTTCTAATTCAATGCCGTAACTCCATCTATGAAAACTGAATTTCTGTGAATCTTCTTTAAGGTCTCTAAATTTAACGTCTTTTGATAGAATTAAAGACACTGCAAATATCTGTCTCTTTATTGGTTATCTGTGTATTCTCAGTCACTGCATGTATAGCTTATTCTTCCTTTCTGGCATGCTGTGGCATTAACATAAAAAGATGCTCTTTCTCATGGCTTTTGCAGAGTTTTCTGTGGGCTAAGCATTTTTTTCTTATTTTCTGATAGGTTTCTTGTTTTAGAGGTTATGCTGCTTGTGACTGAAACTATGTAAGATCTCTGTTCTTCATTCTGGTTGTCCTTAAGTACTTTTGGTGGAATCTGGTAGTCCTTAAGTTCTTTTGGTGGAATCTGGATGTTCATTCTTTACTAATGGATGCCATTATTATACTCCTTCCTCTAGATGCATCCTGTTGAGCTGCTTTTTCTATTTGAAAGCATTTTTCAGGGCTTAAGTTCTCTTCTGCTCCATAGGCAACAATGTCTTTAAGTAGGGAAACTATATTCAAAAGTCTTTATGCCTTTGGTTCTCCAATGTTAATGTCTAGTTTCACTTTAGTTTTTAGGTTTTGGCTAAAGCAGTCCCAGACTTCACCCTGTTACTTGAAAAACATAACTACAAAAAAGCCTGGGTTTTCTATACAGTTGAGCTATACTGTCTCATTGGTTCTTTCACTAATTCCAGTCTTCCCAACATTATTTATAGCAAAGCTAATTCACCTTTTCCTCATCTTTTTTCCTTTGAAAAGGCCATATAAACACCCTCTGATTTTTCTCTGTTGCATGGTAAGCTATATCCATACACTCAGTTGCCATGTTTGTGCAAGCTCTGTAGTTTGCTGATTATTAGGTTTTGTAGCTCTCCCTAACTGTTCTTCTTTTGGGTATACCTCCTAATAAGTCATTATATCTTCCTCAAATTTTCTTTAGACAGACTGTTGCCACCATTCCATACTGTACATTTTTGCAATGGCAGTATGCAGAAAGTGTCTTCTAAAGCTGAATTGTGGGAACTCTCCTCAGAAATGCTGCAGATCCAGCCATGTGCAAACAGATTGGTTTCCTCTTCCAAATGCTATTCTGTTTCAGACTTTGTCCTTCTCCATCTATGTTGCTTTCCATATCTGTGTCTCTTTAGTAAAGAATGCTTTATACTCAACTTTCAGGTGCTTTATTGTAGGGAGGTGCAGTTGGTACAGACATTGATCCTTGGTTTTTCATGATGCTAGCCCTAGTACATCAATAATCTAGTACATCAATAAGTGCTTTCAAATTTAGGCTCAAGCTTTATAATGGGCATTAGAAGATTCAGAGATATGGCATTGAGTGGAAACGCTTTTGGGAGTTAGAGAAGAAAATAGGAAGCAGCATATTGTAACAAGAGGATTTTACGCTTTGTCTTCCGATTTCTTTTTGCTTACAATGAAGCATGGTAATCCAGTCTGTAGGTGCCTGATACATTGACCATACCAGTCAGATTTTCATATGTGAGGAAGAACAAGACAGAGGAGAAATAATAAGTTTTTGGAAGCATATGCTGCCGAAAGCATATGCATCCAAGTTTTTTGAAGAGTCAAAGAGGACCTAGAATTTCAATCCAACTGTGGAGAGAATGGCTGTTTCCTATCATGAAAAGGTGGAGGTCTTCAATGTGTTTCCCTTTGCAAAGAAGCATCGCTTTGGTCTTGTCTGGATTCAGTTTGATCCATCTGTTCTTCATTTAAGAGCTAATTTCCTGTAGTTATTCTGATGTTTTATAGTGATGATAGTTGCATCAGAAAATGAGATAAATAGTAGATTGTCAGCAACATACTGTTAGCAATTGAACACGTGCCATATCACTCTCTCTCTCGGCAGTCCCATGTAGATAGATGTAGATTGTATGGATCCCTGTGGTACCCTGCAGGTGAGGACCTTGAAGGAAGTGGCTTGTATCCACCACCTTTTTTTGAATGATGTCTAAAACACGAGATTCAATACTACTCTGTTGCTGGGGCCATATAATAAAGGATTCAGGTGTCCAAGATCAGGAATCTGGAGATTACAGTTCTGTGGTTCGTAGAAGTTTTATAAATTCCTCCAGGAAGCTGTCAGAATTCCCATCTGTAGTTTGTGCACTACTAGGAGCCGTGGTTGCTCTAGTACTTTGCTTCACAGTGCATATGGATCTACTCAAAAGTTTTAATTTCTTGGTGGAACATCTTACGCATCTGACATTGAGACCACAGTGATTCCTCAGTGTTTTCTTTGCCCTCCTTTTTTAAAAATAAACTTCTGGTATTTATCTTGGCCTGTTACTTATGGTGTTCTGGTGTCTGTCTTCACTCTTCTGAAGTGTAGCTGTGCCAGGATAAGGTTAAGATGATACTGAATTATGCCTCAGGGATGCAAAAAAGTCCAGGTGTTTCATCTTTAAGGATAGTGCAGTTGTATTTTTATTTTTTTTTTCTCCTGAGGGGAAACTTGGCATTCAGTGGCAAGAATTGCAACTAGGTTTTTTCTTATCCTTTGTTTAATGATGTTACCGCCTAAGCAATTGCCTGCAAATAGCAGCTTGGGGTGTTTATGCTAATGTGTGGGAGGGTGGCTTCTCATCCTAATGATAACAAGGACTTAGAAGGGTAACATATAATGGCATTTAAGGTTTTGGGCAGCCTTGTTTCCTTTTTTTTTTAAGATTCACATGACATAGAAGCATTGTACAGTGTAACCTCTACGAAGGGAATGCTTGGCCTTTACAAAGATCATAGCAGCAGGCAAGCAGCGTTGGAGTGCCAGTCCATGGTCTGAATACTGGGATAGTGTTTTGTACAATTTTTAGGAACTCTTTCACTGACATGAGAAAGTAGCAGACTGTTACGGGGTGGCATACACCAGAGATGGGAAAGTAATAGCACAGGTGCAGATCTATGGGTGATCCAGCCAAATGCCTGAGGCTTTGTACAGCTTATCTACTTAGTTTTGATTAATTTTCATTTCTGGAGACAGATTTTCTGCATCGAACATGGAGACCACCTGAACCTTTCTTTTCTTATAATGAAATAGTCATAGGGACTACGCATATCAGGATGATACTGATAGTTTTTTCAAGACTACTGATAATATGCTACTGATAGTAGTTAAATATAAAGATTAATTGACATCCTTTGTTTTTGATGTTTCGTATAACATAATTTGGCAGGACCCAATTATGGAGTGTTCTGTGTTCAGCAGTAGCAGTCATTTTTCTCCTTCTTAGTAGCTGGTGCAGTGCTGTGGTTTTCACTTTTAGTATGGGAACAATGCTGATAACACCAATGTTTTCAGTTGCTGCTCAGTAATGTTTACTCTGATCAAAGACTTTCTGAGTCTCATGCTTTGCCAGGGAGAAAGGGAAGCTGGGAGGAAGCAGAGACAGGACACCTGACTCAAACTAACCAGAGAGGTATTCCATACCACAGCATGTCATGCTCGGTATATAAACTGGGGGCAGTTACCCGGAAGGGCGAGATCACTTCTCAGGTCAGGCTGGGTATCGGTCAGAGGGTGGTGAGCGGTTGTATTCTCTTCCCTTGTTATTTCCCTTATCATTGTTATTATTGGCGGTAGCAGCAGTGGTTTGTGTTATACCTTAGTTACTGGACTGTTCTTATCTCAACCTGTGGGAGTTACATTCTTTCGATTTTCCTTCCCATCCCTCTGGGAGTGGGGGGAGGAAAAAGACAGGGAGTGAGCGAGTGGCTGCATGGTTCTGAGTTACCAGCTGGGCTTAAACCATGACATGGGGGCAGATGCTTTGCATGTCAGGTGAAGGTATCTGGATGGAAATTGTGAAGGTAGCCACAGAAAAGATTAATGCTTTCAAAATATGGATGAGCCTTACCTCGCAAATGATATATTCCTATATTTAGATCCATATATTCAAATCCCTATATTCAGATTCTTTCACTGCAGGCAGGGTATTTGGAATGCAAATATTATAACAGAAGCCTATATCTATTAAAGCCAAAATTTTAAGAAATTATCCAATTAAGAAGTAATTTTGCATTACCAAACATCAACTCTACTTGGCCAATCTCTGTCTACTGTGGACTGGAAACAGTGTAGTCAGCACAGTTCTAATGCCAGTGATTTGTTTTCGTGCAGTATGTATACATGGATACATATGCATTATTTGCATTGCCAAATTAGATGAAAAGAAAAAATTAGTGTAGAACTGGCATGAATTAATTTGTCTGTTCTGCAGGTTTATCTGTGGCTGTTCAAAGATCCATTCTATTTCACGTATTTCAGTGATTTTTCAAGTTTATCCTTCTGCCTCTGACTTTTATCTGAAAGCATTTTGGTCTACTAAGCTGTGATAGGCTCAGGTTGTGGTGCAGTTTCTTTCTAAAGAGTGTTACACTGTCATGGCTTGCATGAATATATGCATGGTTATAGAGCAAGACATTGTCATTAGAGCTGGGTGAACAAGTTATTATTAATATAATTCATTAAGGATACATTAAGGTTTAGATGGAGCATGGAATAATGTGTGAAAGAATATGTTGCCTCCTTGACTGCATAAGAGAAGCATTATTCTTCCCTTGTTCTCTTATTTCTCTGCTGATTAACACAAAGGAAGAGAAAAACCATGAATCCTTCATCTTTTCCTCCAGGTAGGTAGGTCAGGAAGAAACTTTTGCTTTGCCTTCTTTTAATAAATCATTGTCAGAATAGGTTCCGTATGACTACATGAAAGCTGGAGAGCTCATTTCTTACTCCCCTGGGTATCACTAGATATGCAGATGTGTGCAGAGGAGTGCAGTCCCATGCATATGCCCTTGTTATGCTTAGTAAGACATTGTGAGTAATACCAGTTTTCCTTACTTTTATGTATTCATTAGAAAATTTAAAGAAACTAATACTGAACTTCACGAACTGCTGTTATATCTAGCTCCCTATAGAAAACCTCTACTATTTAGTGAGTGGGGGACAGACTGTTGAAATCACAAGACTTGTATTTATTTAGATGTTTCCTGTGGCTGGTGAAATGGCATAAGAAACTTCAAACGCAGGAATAAACTCACAAGATTCATAGAAGAAGAAAAATTAAAGAATTTACGCTAGTTGCCTGGAACCTTGTAAAGAACAAAAAATACAACCTTGAAGGCGAAGTGTTTTCATAAAAAACAATTTGTTCAGTTTATTTAGTCATCTATGTAGGATGTTATGTGCACCCCACACGTGTGAGCACACACACATATCCATACTGGTAAGTTTGTAGTTGCAGTTAAAAGAGTTTTGAGGAAAATATATCCTATTTACTGCTTAGCTATGTGACCAGTGCAGAACTGTAATACAAATCTCAGACTTTTCCATTCAAATATTTTTTATTACTGAAGAAAGTAGATCAGGATGATAACAGTTGGATGCAAAGCGCAGTTGTATTTTCAGTACAAAAATAGTGCTATTGTTTAGTAAGCTATGCTACTTAAATGTATTAGGGGGATGTACTGACTTGCTCAGAATGGTTTTATTCTTTTTCCTTAAAAATATCTTTTGTTTCCACAGCCCAATAAGAAGGAAGGAATGTTTCCCATTAAGATATGAAGTGAATTTGTTTTTCACTTTTGCCTTTTATATAGGGATACTGAATATAAAGGACTACAGCTCTCCCTGGATCAGGTCACTGCTACCAAGCCGGCATTCTCATACGCAAATTCAACACCGACCATAACGGATAGTAGAAAGGGAAGCAAATCTCGCCTCTCAAGCACAAAGTCAAAATCAAGGACATCACCATACCCACAGGTAGTTGTCTTTGAAAAACAAAATTGGATCTTTTTGGATATCTTGATTTTGACTGCTATTTTACCTCAGTAATTATAATGGGACACAGAACTTGTTACTCAAAGGGTGTAAAGAACTATAGGTTATAAGATCTTGAGAGAAAAATATGTTTCTTTAAACTGTTTCAAAAAAACTGGAAACATTCATGTTTCAGCATGCATAATAAATCATCATCAACAATAAGCACAGGTCTTAGAGTTAATGAGAAGTGGACAGAAGGACATGTGAAAACATTGGTTTTGAAATACTTGGTTTGCGAGGATTTTGACTTTTGCCATTTGAGACAGCTTGCTTTTTCTCACTCACTCTTTAATAATTCCAACCATTCTAGAAAGCTGCCAGATGTTTGACAGCAGTTTAGTATAGAAATCTTCATCAGAATGAGTGAGTTTTGAGAAGGGAAAGCAGCAGGCTAACTTGCTGAGCTGGAGCAAGAAAGCTTTCCTATGTACAAAGCTTTGAAAGGGTGAAAGCGCTAGGACATAGCCACTGGTGTCAGTAGGCTCTAATTTCCCAGATTTCATTTTCTGCTTAAGAAGTATGTTCCTGCTTGGAGAATGGACCAGACTTGACTTGATCTCTAAACTGGAGCTTAAACTAATGCATACGCACATATGATTTCTGCAGACAGTGCCACAGCACTTGCATACTTACATTGTCAACTTTTCTGCTCAAATAAGCCTGTTTCTTGAAATAACCATTATGTTTACTAATGATGTCAGTCTTACTGCCCTGATGCCAGTCTTACTGCCCTTATGCCACCACACAGTAGATATAAATGTATGCATTCATGATGTCACATTGATGAGCTATGTATTTTTAAAGAGTCCAGGTTAATATTTAACTGATAATGACCTTGAGGACTACAGCTTCTCTGCAGGTATGATGTTTTCCAAACTGACCTGTAAGGGTGCACAGTGTGTCTACTTAACTTCCTTGTTTTCTTTTTTTTTACCCTCAAAAGTACCAAGGGTAAGAATTTCAGTTAAATGACATCTGCCTTTGTCACAGGGAATATTTAAATGAGCTCCTAGATATAAACTCAGGTCCTTAATTTTAAGAATATAATTTTGCCAGAGGTTGTTATGGCTTTTGTTGATTAATCATTTGTTCATATGCACTTCAGTGGGTTGTTTGAGAAGACTCTTTCTTTTGAATGCACTACACCAAACAGTTGCAATAAAACTGCTCTAAAGAATTGGGAGAGATACGTACAATTAATTCTAAATTAGGCTTTTAAGATGACTATCTTTGATTTACTGAAATTATCCTTCATCTCCCCTTACTCAATTCTTTCAGAAGTCAGTTGCTAACAGGACAATCCCAGCTGAAGACCTGTTATCCTCCCACATTGATCTGGTTTCAGAAAGTGTGACTTTCATCAGTATCTCCTTGTCCTCTCTGCCACCAGAAAAAACCTTGAACTGACAGTGCAGTGTTGAGACTGTTGTTTTATTGGGGATTGTGGTCTGAAAGCTCAGGATGTTTAGTTCCATTTTCATTTTGTATTCTCATTGCCAGCTGCCTGGTAGTAAAGTCACAGATTTCATGATCCAAAAAGAAGCAGTGTGATAGTTGCCAGTATCTTGAAAAATAGTCATACAGTTCATTGTAGCATATCACCACAAGCAACACTGGCAGCTTGGCTTTGCATCCCTCTCATCTGTTCCTACCACTGAATAAGCTGTTAAAAGAGTAAGAAAAGCTCTTGTGAAGAATATGCAGCAGGAGGTATGGCCTGCGTCCCTCAGTCTCCAGCCCACATGATCCGCTAGTCAGTTGCGGAGAATGAGTGTGTGACTCAAAAGCCACAGCTGAAAACTGAGGCCATGGGTTTTGGTAAGGGAAGGAAGCAGGAAGTTTATTAGTAAAATAATGTCAGTGGGCAAAGTATTCCTTAAAATTAAGGGCACCTCGGAGATTTTAAATGTACGTACTTTCATTCCTTTTCTTCTTTCTTTTTTTAATTTTTTCTTTTCTTCTTTTTTTCCTTGTTTTTCTTTTTTCCTTGCCACTTACTTTATTTCACTTTTGAAGAGAAAAGGGGATCATATGCCTAATTGGGTGATAACTTGGAATCCTCTGCCTTGCCAGTGTGTGCCCCTAGGACAGCTACATGAGATATGATCTGATTGAAAACTATGTTAAAAATTTCAGCAGAATGTTTACTAGTAGGGTGAAAGATGGATGGCTTGGTCACCTGAGATAGTGTTAATGTTTCTGTTTTTCCTCAAGTCTTATGCAGAGGCAGACATAGCGCGATACGGTCCTTGACTCTTCAAGCAAAAATTGAGTTCATTAAATTAGAGGCATTCGTCAGCATCTGATTAACACTGACATTAGTACAGTGGGCTAATGGATTCTATGAAACCAGTTTCAGATGGGGGAAGGGCAAGATGAGAGAAGAGCAACCCAAAATTAATGACACAGCTGTAGGATTTGCCCAGACACTTTAACAGTGATCCTCTAGCCCTGCCCTACTAGAGGTGGAGAGCTGAAAGAGGAGGTGAAAAAACAGGAGAGATGAAGACTTAGAGATTTGCAGAAAGAGGAAATTGTGAGTTGGTTAAAAGATGTCTGTAGTCTTTCCCCATAATAGTAATCATTGTGAGGAGCTCCTAAGAGATAGCCCTGGACCTCATTTATTTTGTGTTTCCAAAAGCTAGCCCTGGACCTCATTTATTCTGTACACAGGAAATAGCAACAAGATTGGAAAAACATTTTAATTGTGATCATCTGAACAACTGCTTTGGAGTTTAATCTCCCATTAATGATGATTGTTTAAAGAAAATATTCAAAACTGTCTGTTGCCTGCCTCTAATGAAAATACTTTATGGTCAGATATGGATGCACATTTACTGCTTCATATCTCATTTTAGTTTTTGGATAAAGATTATACATATGTAAAACAAAGCCACATATACAAGTAATGAGGTACTTAAGAGTTGTTGAATGGAGGCTTTGGTATGTGTTACAGCATGCATGAATTTTTGGAAGTAAAAGCTTTCTTTAGTAGGTGTATGCAAATACACCTGATTTTGGAGGTAACTTGATTTTATAACTCCTATAAACAGATAATCTGGATTAATTCTGCAATCCACCTTTATTTGAGCATATAACCCAATGGGTTAAAGATAACAGAATCAGAATGAATTTGTAAGCCTTAGCTTTTGTTTTGTTTTCATTTCTTCCTGTAGCCTAAAGCTTTGACAACTTCCAGTGTATTCAAAAGCAAAGCAAACCTCTCTTTTTATAGTAAACATAACTTCTGATCTGGTGAAGAGTCACCAGCAGTAGGGGTTATTTTAATGGACATGCTGTATTACTTTAATCTAAGCCTTTCTCCATCTGTTCTGCCTATAATAGTGAATATAAAAAGAGCACATTTTACATTTCAGGATTACATTAGGAAAAAGTAAGATAAAAGTGATTTAAAAGAATGCATATGTTCTTGGTAGAATGCAGCCTGCAACTGAGATGTTTTTTCTCATGGTTAAGACACAAATCAAGAGGAAAGCTGCTAATGCTGATATAGTGAAAGTTTTTCATGGAAAAGAAGACTCTGAGAGGGTTTCACTATATATTTAATGTTTACGATGATAAAAACCTGAGTAGGATGCCTGAAAATTAGAAATCTATAACTTCTATTGTTTGAACATCTGGAATGGTGTGTGGAGCAGGCTGATGTTGCTATGTATGACAGGATGAGTGCTCAGTCCAGTGAGACACCTGTAGGAATAGAAGGTGAGGGAAAAGAAAATCACCCACAAAATATTGTCTACTGGCCTAATACACTTGCATGGCCTCTCATAAAATAAGTTTTTCTCTGACATGAAATTTATATCTTCCTATTTCCTTGTCTGCTCAGCCCTCCTGAAGTTTTTCTTTATGTAGAAGTAGCATCAGGGATGGCCTATAGCCCCTTCTTATGTCAGTGCCAATCCTACTTGTATGTTCTTACTGCAATGGTATGCTGGATTAGTGCTCTGGAAGACATTTCTTGTATCTGGAGGTGGCAATTCAATTTCCAGAAAACAGCTGGAGGACCATTTACTTTATTTATTGTTGTTATTTATGCCAGAAGACAATTCAGAAATCACCCGAAGTCATTTCAGGTTTTGCCTGTCTGAAGTTCTTTATCATGTTTAATTTCTGTGTGCTGTCAAGAACCCAAAAATAATAAATTCTAACTGAGAGGCATCAGAACCCAAAACTAGCAGGAAGGACATCATTTCTGGTAAGGCAGGATGTGGATGGAAAAAACCCCAACCAACTAATTTTAATTTGCCATAATTTCCATTAAATCTGATTCCATTTTCCATGATCTTTCATCACTTGACATATGGAAGCCTAATTCTGACTTGAGAGATAGTGTTTCTACTCCCATTTCATTAAAGCAGTATCTTTGATCATCCTTTCATTTCTCTGCTCATCAACATGTCACACACACCCATATTTGGAGTCTCCACCTGTCAACATCAGATTTCCAGAAGAGGCAGTGGCAGGACAGCAGCAGTAGAGGCAGCATAATGATGCCAAATAGAGATGTGATAGCTTCAAAGGGAATTAGACGTATTTTTGGCCTATGTCTGCTTATGTTGCACCTTAAGAGTAAGCAGTCATGACAGGCCTTGGTAAAGAATATGGGCCAGAAGCAATTCATTTGGGTTGATTTAAGTTGGTCTGTGGCCTAGCAGCTGTTATGGGTCAGATCTCAAATAATCATAATTTACATCAAGTACAAAGAATATGCATGAAGTATTGTTGATCGTGACTACATGGTTATGTGGCATTACATGGTTCATTTCTGGTGTACTGAACATGTACCCTTTGAAATGATGTCCCTTTCTTTCAGAAAAGTGCACAAAGGGCTGTGAAATTGAGTCCTTTCTGGTTAGGTTCAAAATTAAAAGCAAAAAAAAGAAGAGCAAATTTTCAGTTACACAGAGAAATTCCCTGCAAGAGAAGCTGTGTTGCACCCTGAATGGTCCTTAGAAACAGAGAATAGAAGAATATTTACTAAAACAAAATGAAATTAAGATTTTTCAGTTCTGACATTTATTATCATCATGAATTGTCCAATAAAAGAAATTCCATTATAATATTATTAGAAATTAATTTTCCCTGTACTCCTCATGACAGAAATACATACTATGAATTTTGTTTTTAATAAGAAAATAAATTAAATTTTAACTTTTTTTATACTTATATTTATGCTTATCTTATATTTCAGCTTAACTTTGAAAGTTAGAAAATCTAATTTATAAAAGTAAAATTTAACAGGCACTAAAAGTAATTCTAAAATTAAGAACAGGCACAAAAGTAGTTTTAATTTTGTGAATTTCCATTTTAACTATTTTAATAACCAAAATCTTGTCAAAAATTTCTATTTTTTTTCGTTGGAAACAATTCATCTATATATTTTTGACAAATAGCTGACAATAATTCAGTCAATATTCACAAAAGTATTTTTGTGACTAAGCAGTTTGAAGACATTAGAACTGAAAGGGTAATAGAGGAGTCAGATGCTTTAGTTGTTTACGTGTAAGTGTTATGGTTGAATAAAATTCCTAGTTAAAGTATGCCAAATTACTGACATTTAAAAGAACTCTTTTGTAGTTCTGTAACTGTTAACTCCATGCAAAATCAGGTTTATCCTTTCATTTCTAAAACCTTGCAATGAATATGCTATGCTAACTTGCTGATCTTCTCCATATCTACTGGTAGGCTTTTGCCTACAGGTATTTTTCTGACAGGGAATAACAGAATATAATAGAGCTCCTTAAAGCCATGACCCTTTCTTTTCTTTAAATAACCTATTGTATTAACAAACAGTGTTCACAAATATAAGCTGGAATACTGAAGAAATACCTAATTAAATGTAAAAACTCCTGCTGATGTTGCACAGATGGTTTAAGTTTCTGTGAGCCAAACATCTGGTCAGTACTTTCGATTGGTAAGCGCATAAAACCTTGATCCTGGCTGATAATGAGGAGTTTCATATTAATTCAATCTAATGAAAAGGAAGGTAAGCTTATGTTCTCAAGAAAGAGGCCTAATGCCTATTAGAAGAAAAGGCAGAGTGGGCAGTCATCTCGAAGGTGAGTGATGGAATGGGAGAATTCCAAGGTTTCATGTTGTAATACATTGATTTGTGAAATGAGTGTGCTGTACTGAAGTGGTAAGCATGTACAACTTTAGTCTCATCCCAATCCATAATCATGGATGAAATTGATTTGAAGATGTTCCATGAAGTTCAACCATTCAAATAAACAAAAAGATTTAAAAATGAGATAGCTAAGTCCTAGGAGGTTTCATAAGCATTATTTTTTTTTTTTTCCCCAAAGTATCTGAAAGTTTGAGACATTCATTATGAATACCTAGAAATCGTGGGACATTTAACTTAACCCTTACTTCTCTTTAAACAAATGCCCATGCTCCTATTCTGTCTGATTTTCTAACTGCTTGCTAGTTGCTTCTTCTGTGTTGGGAGGATCCTGCCTAAGCGAAGGTGCCAAAAGCCTGCTCTACCTGCTTTGGCTAGCAGTTATTTTTGTGGCAAATAGTTTCAGATTTTCCTTGCTCCCACATTGCAATAGAGCTGTGATTTTTAGTTTCCTACCCAATTGCTGTCGCTTCAGAGCTTTATTCCACAGTAGTGTTGGTAGAAGTCTCAAGGTCTACAGGGGGCTTTCTTTTCCCTACTAATAGGAGGAAAGAAGTTCAAAGATACCACTCCAGGTAAGAAAAAAATATAAAAAATCCAACAACAAACAGAACATGAGGAAAAGAGATGAAACCCTCAGAAAAAGAGCTTGAAATACATTCAGTTTCAACTTGAATGTGAGAGTGCTCCAGGAGTGGTGTTATTTCAGTCCCTTTTTTGGGAGAACTCCATTGGAGAGCCATTGCTGAGAATAAACACTAGCTTTCAAAGCAATAAGAAAAACCTGGATGTATTAAAAAAATATTGAATTGCAACACTGATGTTGCTGAGTCCAATATTACACATCATAAAGGAGGTGGCTATTAAGGATTGGCATGGAATAGTTTAGACTTTCATGAGGTCTGTCTTGTAATCTGTGAGCTCATTACAGAGTGTTGTACAGGAAAGGACTAGGAGTCCAATCAGAAGGTGCAGACATATGGGTATGCTCACAAAAAACACCCTATCACAGACATACTCTGTCTTTTCAGTGCAGTTACTTGCAGATTTCTCCCAGGCATATCTTCCCCACTGCTTCTCCTGTTTTGCAGTATTCTGGATTTCACACTGAGAGATCTGAGTCTGACCATGAAAGCCAGTGGGGAGGGAGCCCCCTAACCGACACAGCTTCTCCCCAGCTACTGGAGCCTGCCGACAGACCGAGCTCCCAGCACCATGATGTCTCCTGTGCCTACAGACAGTACTCAGACCGCAGTGCTCTCTGCTATGGTTTTGCACTTGACCACTCCCGGCTGACCGATGACAGACATTTCCATACTCAGGCCTGTGAAGGAGGCAGATGTGAAGCTGGCCGATATTTCCTTGGCACGCCGCAGCCAGGAAGGGAAAGCTGGTGGGGTTCTCGTTCAGCATTGCCTCTGACTAAGTCATCCCCTGAGAGCAGAGAAGCATATGAAAACAGTATGCCCCACATAACATCAGTGCACAGGATTCATGGTAAGAGATAACAAGGATTTTCAGGAATGGGACCATTTCAGACAAAGCAATGTGACATAAACATGAAGCTGTTTGTGTGGGAAAGAAAATGAGAGAGACTCTTGATTTATGTCCCTGTCTCAGAGATCTCATCTATGGAGATGAGGAATACTTAAAATTCAAGTTGAGTTTAACAGTCTGGTTTATATGCAAAAAAATAAATTTTGTGGTATATTTTTTAATCTGTGAAACTCAGGTGGAAATATCTGACTGGTGGGATATCAAGGATGATCTTAAAAATATAAGCAAAATGATACACTTGATAGAAATGTGTTAGTTTGACTTAAGATCAAACTACTTTGGATGGAATCTATCTAGCAAAAAATCAGAGCTAAATCCAAGCCATACATTAAAAAATATCTTTACAGTCTTTGCAAAAATTGTTCTCCAAATGACTTATCTCTCTGCGCTGGTTATTACTCAATTCCCTATGATTTGCTGTTTGTTTTTATTTAAAATTAACAATTCAAATTAACATTTGCTTTTGGCTTCAGACATTTGTCCCCAGCTACAACTTTTAGCAAGTTTGAGTCTCTCCATCCTTTCAGCACCAAGCCTAACTTCTTGCTTGGTGTCTGGCAGGTTGCTAACAGTGCATTAACACATCTTCAGAGGCTGACGCTAATAAAAAATATTGCAGTGAAGGGCTGATCTTGGGTTTGGAAAACCCATAGGACCTAGGGATTAAAAGGTAGACTGAGAGTTGAAACAATGTAACTGACCCAAAAGTCAGAGTTCAAGGTTGTAAGAATAGATGCACCATTTAAAAAAAAAAAAAAGAAAAAAGATTTTCTACTAAAGTAATATATAAAAATATATTTTGTATCTCAAGAACTCATAAAAGCTAATTATGCTATTGCAAACCATTAGCATTGGCTTGCAGAATCAGGCTTTGGAAAGGAAAAAGACCTGTATTATTTTACTCTGATATAAGGAAAATTATGTTGATATCAGAAAAAATGATTAATTAGCAAGTTCTGAGAAATACAGTCAGAGGAAAAATGAGGAATGAAAAGGAGTCCTAAATTCTGCTGATGAGGACTCTTCTCCACTTTTTCTTTCAGAACACACCTCCGTCCTTGTGTCTGTTCTGTACTTTTGTCATACTTAAGTTTTTCTAGATTTTTCTTCTGAAAAAAAAAATTGAGTGAAGTATGATAATTTTTCTGGCAAATTTTATGCGTAATAATTCTTGCTGAGAATAGAAATATAGTAATGTAGAAATATCATATGGAGGTACAAACACAAAAATGTTAAATATTTATTCCATAGCTTTATCAAGGATCATCAATGCAAATGAATAATATAACCTGATTTTTGTTTGTTCATTGGTTTTGCTGTAATTCCAGGTGCTCCAGTTATTTTCTTAGGCCTTCAGTCTGCATGTAGCTTTGGGGGTAAAACAACCTGTTGGTCTTAGCTGAAAAGACTATCACAGCTTGCCTTGCAAATGTGCCATTTACATTTAGATTTAGGCAGTTTCTAATCTTGGCCTTTCACAAATGAAACTTTTTGACAATACTGTATGAACATTGCCGTCAGGGTAGTTTCATTGGGCAGAAAATATTTTCTTCCTTTTCTGTGTTTCAATGTATCTTATGGTAGTTCTGGATCAGAGTCACCTTACAATTAGCTGACCAGTATGGACAGGCCTTGGGTGCTGCTTACAGGCCCATGTGTTTCTGGTCATACTCAGGAAGTCTGGGACACTGCATATGTGGTCTGTGCAGTGAGACAAAGTGAGCACTGGGTTTAGAGCCGTGGCTGACTGGCTCCCCAGTGTACTGGACATACTATGTGCTCTGGTGGCTGGAGTTCCCTTCTACCTCCAGGCCCTGCCATTTTGGGTCCAGATCTTAAGAAGATGCGAAGGATAAATTTATGCTCATGAGAAACTCCACAGTGCAGTACTTCCACTGACAAACGGCAGGGTATGTTTATTATATGAGCCCATCACTGATTTTTGTCATGAACTCTGCAACACAGCAGTAGTGGTCTGCCACCCAAACAGATCTGAATGCCTTGACCCAGCACAGAGCAGGGGCAAATACTTGTGCTGGTCTGAAAATGGGTTTCCTCTGCAGAGCTCTGTAAACCAACCCAATGGGCCTCATCCCCAAAGAAGACTTTGTGTGTGCTGAGGCAAAGGCATGGTTAACTAATTTGTGAAAGTCTCAGATGTGCTATCCTGCAGGCACATATCTCAGCAAATCCTTCATCGAACCCTTTATTGTAATGTTGCCTCAGTTGGCTGTTCAGGTTTGGGGGTCACTCAACTTCTTCCTAGTGAGGATTGACAGGTCTGATTCTGTCCTTTCAGCTACATGCAAGCTGAGCACCTTCTCTGATATGTCTATGGGCCTTATTTTTTAAGGAGAGGTAAGAATATAGTTATATTGTCCCATTTTAAAAGTTTTATACAGCAAATATTTATGCATTGGGATATGATATCACATTTTAATAACCCTGTCTAACAGCTATGGGTTCTTGTGCTTCTAAACAAGAATGGTTTCACTACTTGTGCTTATTTATTGTGCAACCTGTGTAAAGTCACTACATAACCACAAACTATTCTGCAATGCTGTCTCTATGTGTCAGCTTCTGGAAAGGCCTCAGAAGACATATTGGAATGATGTGGATTTGTAATTCCTTGAGATTTTTGTGTTCTCCACTGTCCAAGTTCACTCAGACTTTGTTAATGCAAAGAGATAGTGAAGGGTCAGGAGCCTGAATGTCAGATTTGAGGACACGTTGACATGCCCTAGGTACCCTGCCTGGCCTCTCTCTGCTCCAGCATATGCAGAGGTCCTGCAGAGTTGGTGCCAAATGCTTGGTTGCACTGGATCAACCCACGTAGCACTGGATGTTTGTGTTGAGGTGCTTAGATCTCTTTGTATATTTTCAGTTGTGTTACTCATTCCATGCGCTGACATGGAGAACTAGTTTGTCACTGAAAAGCAAGGAGTCCGTCATAGTAATTTTTGGTGACTTTGTTATGAGTCACATGCCTCTATCTTGGTTTTCTGTCTATAAAATAAAGTTCAGGGTACTTGCTCTTCAAGATTGCTTGCCTCCTTCAACCTTAGTGCTTGTCCTCTTTCTCTCTTTCCTAGGGAGAGGACACTGGGATGAGGACAGTGTCGTCAGCTCACCTGATCCTGGCTCTGCCAGTGAATCAGGTGATCGATACCGTACTGAGCAATATCAGAGCAGTCCACATGAGCCCAGCAAAATTGAAACTCTAATAAGAGCCACCCAGCAAATGATTAAAGAGGAAGAAAACAGACTACAGCTGCGGAAAACAACCCCTGATCCACTGGTCTCCATTAATGGCACAGGGAAGAAGCATACTATATGTTTTGCAAACTACCCTCAGCAGCAATTGGCAGCAGATGTCTGCCGTGTCCCAACAGTCGCCAGCACTCCCCCCTGTGAACACATCCGGCAGCGAGATGGGAAGATTATGAGCCCACATGAAAATGACTATGACAACAGCCCCACAACTCTGTCTAGGATAAGCAGCCCCAATTCTGATCGAATATCAAAATCTAGTTTGGTCCTATCTAAAGACTACCTGCACTCAGACATGTCCCCTCATCAAACCCCAGGGGATCATCCATCAGCGTCTCCAAATTATTACAGCTCCCATAGGCAGTACTTTGATAAGCATGCTTACACATTAACTGGATATGCCCTGGAGCATCTATATGACACTGAAACCATTAGAAGCTATTCAGTAGGCTGTAATGGATCACATTTTGATGTGACTTCTCACTTAAGGATGCAGCAAGATCCAGCACAAGGACACAAGGGAACATCTGTTATAATAACCAATGGAAGCTGACACTTCTTTCTAAAATTTTTTATGTTTTAAAAAATAACCTTTGAGATCTAATTGGAAGATATTATATGTTTTCATGCCCTTGTCGTTACCAGCGTTTGATATATCACAGTGCACTAGAAAGAATAACCTAAGGTTTGGGGGGATAAGTTAGTTAACACACATTACTTTTGGAAAAGAAAAATGCACTGGCACGCAGGGCTAGAGTGAATGGAGCTAAACTCAAAGTTGGCGCCATGCAAGATGAGAAGGATGGAAAAGGTCTAGACAGGGAGTTCTTGGGGAAGGCTAGCAGAGCACCAAGAGGTGGTTGGTTGGAAATGCTGCCAAAGGCAGACCTTCTGAACTGCCTGTGTTCCACAGGTCCCAGCCAACAAAACTGCTATGCATTCTTTTTACACAGAAAGTTGGAATGTGTTCCTTTGAAATGCACAGCAGCATGTGTACTTCTGGTGATCTTTTTATTCCCTAACAGCCAAGTGTGTTATGCTGCTCCATGGTATAAAGTATCCAAGGCTAACCAATGCAACATTGAAAAGGGGGGAAGGAAGAGAGGACTCTTTGAATTGTTATTTCCTTGTGTACTCACATGCATAGCTATTTACATACACTTGAGTTGAATGGAGTCAAATGAGAAGTATCCTTACAATTAGTACAATCAAATATTCACTTCTACTGTGTTTAAAAGAAAGAGGGCCTTTCTCAGTGCAGTTTTGAGAACTGCATAGGGCTTGGCTGTGTTGATGGAGAGATGGGAGATTGTCCACCAAGGTGGACAGTGGAGTGAAATGGAAGAAAATTGTCAGGATAAAGAGGAGAATAGGCTGGAATTAAGAGTGGTCCAAGATACATACATTTAACCTTATGGTTATATATGCCATTTAGTAATAATTAAAAAAACGAGGAAGAGTGGTTTAAGTGTCTGAATAATTAATTCGTTTGAAACACAGAAAGAAATCAATAGAATCATAGAATTTTTGCTGTAAAATACAAACACAATTGCATAAATGTAAAATATGAGAGGCAAGAATAACAAAAACTGTATGGTAGTTTGTCCTACTTCTGATAAAGTTTTGGAGTAAATTAAGAAAGTATAGAAAACTGTAACTCTGTCTGACAAACAGTAAAGTAATAGGTATGACTTTGAAAAAGAGGTATGCATTCTTTTTTTGCTTGCAGCAGAAAACTAATAATACCCGAACATATTAGGGATGCAAAAATCAGTCATATGTACATAAAAAAAATGCTAAGAGAAATCAGGGATCTGAGAAATTCAATTGTATTAAGAATGCTAATATTATCAGGGCCTGTCACAAAGTTATAGAAGACATCAAAAGAGGCAGGGAAACTTTTTGTGATTTTTAATAATCATATGAACAAAGAGACACTAATTGATTGGAAAAGAATAAATAAAAAACATATGCTAAAGAAAAAAATGTAAACCAGGGCATTTGAAGGAACAATTGATAGACCTGTCCTTTGTATGGCATTTATATGAATTCTCTAAGTTAACTGCAATGACAGCAGGACCGCCACTCCTTATTATACCACTGTGGAAGTAAGGGGACTTTAGGTGGTTACTAAAATGAGCTTAACACTAAGTCTACCTTCATTTATAACATTAAGAAGCTTGACATATGGGACTGAGTCACCAGCGGGACTAAATATAAACCAGCATGCTACAGGCGGGTTAAAAATATCTATTTTCAAATAAAACTAATCAGAAGCAAAAGCTAAATAATAACATTATAAGCCACGTAAGTAGAGATGTACTTGAAAGTAGAGGAAATTACCTCTCTTGGGATATTGTGTATAGTCCTGATCACTCCAAGGCAGATTGTGAATCTTGAATTGAGTAGAACCTTACTCCATAGGCAATCTTTGTTGACTGCAGTGTGATCACTTCTGGTGAAATGTACATTGAACACAAGGAAGAGCAACACAGTCTGGTCTTTATTATCTAAACCTCATAATAGAAAAGGTGGAGCAGAGCTCAGCAAAAGATAAAGAGACTGAAAGATCTAATAAAAACTTTAAATAAACTGGGTCTGTCATCTTTGTAAGGGAAAAGAGTAAGGGGGAATGTCACTGGTGTGCACCAAGCTCTGCAAAGAGTAGAAATAAATAATGGTCTAAAACTACTTGAAGTAGCGGCAGCAATGAGAGACAGGGCATTGAATGTTAGCCAAGGCAAAATGAGAACAAAATGATTTGGCAAGAAGTTTATTTGACTAACTGCCAAATGAATAACAAAGGT
The DNA here is from genome assembly GCA_009867235.2 of Psittacus erithacus. Taxonomy (NCBI): domain Eukaryota; kingdom Metazoa; phylum Chordata; class Aves; order Psittaciformes; family Psittacidae; genus Psittacus; species Psittacus erithacus. The sequence goes on from WYDI02032079.1 coordinate 26,097, forward strand.
CATAAAAAGACGCGGCTAGAGATATTCATTTGTTTGTTTGTTTTAAGATAAAAACAAGGCAAATAATTGAGGGGAAGAAAAACATTGACAACTGCTAACTCAGAGGAATGGACCAAAATGGACTTCTTTCAGCTCAACAATTGTATATATTCCTAAAGCATAGGAATGAGAAAGTATTTTTGATAAATCTAATTCTGAATACATATTTATTTCACTTATTCCTATGAATAATATAAATAAACTTGTTTTTGGAGTCTCATTGTACAGTATTAAAATGCAGTTTGCAAAGTGAATTAGAGGTACCTGGTATCATATCCCTGCTAGTACACATAAAAATAAGTCTAAGTATCAAAATAATTTTGTATTACAGAAGAATATCCTAAACCATTTGGATGAATGGAACTTTGTCAGCACCCGAGTTTCTTGGGATCACCAAGCATTCTTGTTATCAAGCTTTTAATCAGAAGGCAATAGAGTTCTGCACACTGTCTGCAGTTCCGTGGCTATGGCGTAATGGCCACAGGTAGTCAGGAAACCAGCTTTGGCAGTGTTGTATTTGTATTCTGACAGGCACTTTCGAAAAATTTGAAGATTTATAAAACAAACAGGCACAATAAAAGATGCTTGCATTCTATGATTTCACCTAGGAAAAAGGCCGGCGTGCTATGCAATAAGAATCCCCCATTTTGATTTACTGTGATCCCAAACTGAAGCTTCCCAAACTGAATCTTCCCAAACTGTAGCTATTTATCCCATTTTCAATAGTTCTAGTCCACTATAATGACAAGCGCAGCAAAATACACTGTAATAAATGGAATATGTCTGTAGAGTGGTCTGTACATGCAGACATGTTGTGCTGCAAGCAAAGGCTCATTTCCGTCATGGGATTCCAGCAGCTAGGACTCAGCATTTCAGTATGGTCTGCTGGAGGCAGATGCCTTTTGTGAGCCAATTTGCCATCCTGCTTGTTTAAATAGCCAGGAATTTCTTTTTAATTGATGAAAGCATTGAATATTGTAAACATAGACTCTGCATGCTACATGCTCCAGGAAAGCAAGTTTGCAATCTTAATTATATAATATCACTGCAGCTCTTATTACATGTACTTTACAATATGGCATAAAGCTTACTTTTTCCCATTACATGTTTATTTAAATCAAATTTTCATTTAGTATCTTTGAAGGATATCATCTTCTTTTTTTGTTTCTTCTTTTCTAAATCAGATGAGATATTTTGTGAAATTGGAAAATGCAAGGCAATTGTATAGAATACATTTCAAATGTATCACATTAACTAAAAATTATCACTTTGAATAAGGTATATAGGTTACATTTTGGAACAAAAACAGTATAAACTGCTGTGTTGCCTTATTTCTCTAACATAATACTGGTTTGTTATTAACATATCAAATTAATATTTTGTAGCTACTCCAAATACAGACTGACAACAGCTCTTTCAAAGAATTTCTTACTGTTGTCAGTGAATGGTACATTATGATTTTTGTGTATTATGATTTTGGTGTATCTTTTTTGTTTAAAGAAGTGAAACCCCCTCTCTTCTTTATTCAAGATTGTACCCCAGGGGCATGGAGTATGTAATTTTGGATAAATTTGCAAAGCAATTGCTAACTTAGAAAAAGAACCTTACTCAGCATTTTGTCCCATTGACTCAAAGGGGAATATTTGTGGAGTAAGGTACTACTTAATATGTGTGAGGACAAAAAAGCTGATTTGTGAAGTGAGAATAGGTTTGGGGCTTGTTTGTAGTTTTTATTATTTTTTTTTTTAATCTCAAGATGTGAGTATGGAAACTACGAAAGGTAATAGCTATAATGGCTGTGTTTCTGTAATAGAGATTATTTATACATGCTTTGAAAAAATGAGTGCATCTCTTTGTACTGAAGAGCCCCAGAATTATTTCTTAAGCTTTCAACAACTTTTGTTGATGGGTCCACAATACTGCCACAGCTTATACAGATAAATTCTGCTCTTTTGAACTCTTTTAGTCACTCTTATCTGAATTTCATTTTTATCTCTGGACATGCAGCATTTATTCGTTAATGACCCTAAGTATGTTAACCACCATATGTTCATTTATATGAACATCATGAGTGAGTTGGAAAAAAAATAAAAGGTCTTATAGTATTTCTGGAAAAGGTGCAGCCACCCCAGAAAATCAGACTGTCAGTTCCAAACGTCAGTTAACCTTTCAGTCAAGAAACAAAGCTGTGGCATACGCATCAGTTGCAGACCTTCTGCATACAAAGCTGTATATAATGAGGATCATAGCACACAGTTCCAGGATTAGACCTAGCTATGTCTATTTTAAGGTGGCTACAGCTAATGTCTGGCAAGAAAGGGATCCAGGCTCTGGTCTTTCCATGAATTGCAAGTTTACTTAAAACACCTAAGGGTCTAAAGGCAATACAGGCTTTGTTATTAGGAACAATGGTGGATGAACATGCTTTTCTGTAGGTATACTGGATTAACTCCAGACACCTCCACAGTGCGGAGGTGAACCTATTTTTTCTTTATTTGCAGTTAGTATTGATGGTTAAATATTTTGGCTGCAGGCACTGGGAAGCAAAAAACCTCTAAAAGCCAATAAAATAACACAAACCAAAACCACAACAACTGAAAGAAACCCCTTAGTTTTTCCATACCTTTTCAATTTGATGTTAGTAAAGCCTTCTGGAGGGGTAGCTAAGGGTTTAGCTGTTATTCTGAACACTGAAAAATTAGTCTTCAGTTCAGATGGTGAGCACTAGTGTGACTCCAGTTCACATTTCCTTAATTATTTATTGTTAAAAAAAAAAAATTATATGAGATTAAACTTCACTGTGGCATTTAGCTTATGTATACAATAGTTCTGCGGACAAATCTAGCTCTAAGTTGCTAGGAATACACTACTTTCTTAGAAGAGGTAATTTATGAGCCCATCTATGAAGCTGTATTTGAAAGGAAAGATCAAATACAGGAAGAAAACAAAGATTTTTGTCTAGTTGTATTTACTGGTTAACTCCTCTCTCACATGGAGTTCTCAAGATTTCCTATTGTTCTAGGATTCATAATACAATTTTTAAACATTTTTATTTATTGCAATTTGGACTGCACATTTTTTTCTTTTCAGCAGTAGGCAGTTTAGAAATGCAAGAAATAATCTTGTTCACACATTATAAAGCATTGGCACCTTTACATTTCTAAGGAAATCAATACTATTAAGAAAAGTACTTATAAGGCACTGCTACTTTTTCCCAAGGCAAATATTTCAATGCATAAAATATTCTAATCTGGCAAAAAAAGGCACTTGAAACATAATGAAGCATTTCATATTTGCTTTAAACGAATGGGCTATATTTATGAAAAGACACAAATCGCCAGTGTTTCAAATACCATGCCTTGCAATGTATAGGGTCTAGTGACATTGTAGCATAACATCTGTAAATTGAAATTTTCCTTTGGAATGTAATGTAGGAAACGCAATTTAGCTATGTCAACAATATCTTGCAAAGTGTTCCCATTTATAATTATTTATATTGTAAATAGCTTTCTGAAGTAAATTTGAAGTTAATGTGCATAAGATGTATTTATTATGTGAAGATTTTTTTTTTTGTTTAAAATACAGCTATCAATATGCATTTTTTGTCTGGTTTTCTACATATTTAAACTAAAGATTATGCCATATAGGATATATTTTCAGGAGTTCATTTTAATTAATGAGAATATTTTTCAGAACTGGGAGGGGACATGGTAAAAGTAATTTATTTTTATTCCTGTGAATCCTAAATGCTATCTGAATCTTGAATGAAGTTTATCAAAATATGAAGAGAAACTGTTAAAATACTGCTACCCCATTTGAGAAAAGCATCTGAATATGCTCAAATACTATTATGTCAGGAAAAGCTGACTCACGGGGGCTTAATTAAGATTGATTGTCTACTTAATGAAGTCTGCCATAATTCTTGAAGCTATACACCACCCCTGTGCCTCAGCTAAATCAGCTTGCTGACTTGGAGCATGATACCCCTTGGGTGCTAAAAATACCATACTCAGACAAAAAGCAGTGTTATGACAAAGGAAGAGATGAAAAGTTATGTTAAACTGCATTTAGCACTGACAGCTGTCTGTTACTTGGGCTTTTGTGCTTGTACGGTTCAATCAACCCATAGTAGCATAAGCTGCTGCAACCCTTGCCTGGTCTGGGGTTCAGGTCCTTCTGAGCTCAAGGGTTCTGGGTCACTTTCTAGACCAGTTTCTGAGCCAGCAAGCCCCATCCTCTCAGTCATGCTTACTGCAGCTGGTCTGTGCAGGTAAGGAAATGTGAAACTGATGGTGTTAGAGAGCAGTGGGAGCTTGATGCTGTGGCTGGGTAAGAAAGCAGCTTCCTAAGAAGAGAAATTGCTTGCTCACGTATTTTTCATTTGCAAGACTCAGAACACAATACAGAAGCAGTGGGGATAGGAGTGAGATGCACAGAAGAGTAAGTTTTGAGCCTCAAGTAAATTAATTGCGTAAAAGGGAGATGCAACTCTATCACTAGTCAAGTGCATGGACAGTTCTCAGAGACTCCTGGAATTAGGGAATACTCTGCAGCACCAAGTTAGATGTTTAAACTATGCTCATGATTTTAGCATTTCCTATGAGGTAGTTGAGGCGGTTCCCCTCTCATCGGCCTCTATTTGGCCCTAGTTCTTCAAGCAGGCAGGAAATGGTGTCATCTTTTCCCCAAACGATGTTATTTAGCTGTGCAAAACATGTGTTGGGTTTCTTTCTTTCTGTCTTTCTTGTTTTTTAATGCATGAGTGAATGGTTTCAGAAATGCCCGTTACTGACCCACTCTCTGCCTTTAGTCCCATGCTGAAACAGAGATACTGAGATCAATAGGCACTCATGGGACCATGTTGTCCTCCATAGGACAGCAGTAGTCCTAGTTTCTCCTTGCTCAGCTCTGCAACAAGACTACCATCCTCGATGCTGCGTGCTGAAAACCCTGCCACATATATGCCTGGTCTTCAGTCTCTCTTCTAGCATATAAAGAGTACCCATTGCCCACTGGTCTCTATTCACTCTTGGCTCCTATGCTCATTGGCAAATTGCTCTGCACTGAGGAAATCTGCTGTCATGGTCACTGTAATAAAAGCGTGCAATACCATCAGGAACTTCCTCTATCTCCATATGGTGGCCATCAGGGTCTTCAGCATCAGCAATTTCATTTGATACAGCTTCTCTGACTGTCAGAAGGTCACAAATAGCCTGCTGCTATGCAGTCTGGCATATCTGTGTGAATTAAAAGAGCTCTTCACCACAGTGCAAAGCCAGATAGACCACATGGTTTCTTCATGGATGTTAACAAGAGTTTCACTAAGCTTGCACACAACTCTGCACTATGATCCAGAGGCCAGGTGCAAGGCTGTATTCATGGAAATGTCTGGTCTCACCATCATCAGGCTGCTCATCCTTGCAGATATCTTTCTCTGCCCACAGTCTGTCATTGCCTTTCTCCCGCAGCCCTTTCATTTTCAGCTCCCTCAGGTATTATCCCTTCCATTTCCCTAACTTCCCTTTTGCCCCAAGCCTTTTCTTGTGATTTCACAAATCCTGTGATCTACTTTGTCTTGCAAGTGTCTTCTGCTGATCCTGAAAATCATGTTTTCCTTTTCATAAGGAAAATGGTTATCTGCAACAGTTTCTGCCGCTTGCTGTCTCCTTTCCTTTCTTTATGAGGCTGGTGTAAATGCCACACTGAGGACCCTCCAATCATTTTCTCACAGGCATTAGTTCTGCTACAAGAAAGCTATTGGTTGAAGGAATGGAGGTGATGAACTTTTCAGAAAAGTTACAGACAAAAGATGATAGATGCTTTCAGCATACCAAATACACATACTACTTTAGCTGTACTGCAGAACGTTGTCACGCTTGGCCTGCAAACAGAACATAAAGATGAAAACTGAAACCAGAGGATGTATGCCTGTATTGGAAAATAACAACAAAAGCTACTATGAGATGCACCTGAGAGGAAGCTTAAAAATTTAGTCTTTGTCTAAGCGTGCATTAAATTGCATGCAAACTAATAAATGCTCATTATTACTGTTCATCTCATAATTTTTATTTTTTCATTATTATCTGCAGCTGTCATCAGCCTTGTCTTTTTTATCATGTTATCTATATTTGTCACTTGTTACTGATACTCTTTTTCATCTATAAATAGAATTGGTCTATAAAAAATATAATATTAATGTAAAATGTAGAGCATAAACTGAGGCCTGGAAAATTAAAACCAGAAAGTATCAGCATATTCCAAGCTTTCAACTGACTATAAGCTCCCCTACTTGGTACCCTATATATTGGGTGGGAGAAATCATATGGGAGCCATCTTTCATTGTCAGTGATATTCCTAGAAATTGTTGTTCTGACATATTTGGAAATTATACCAAGGCTGTGTTGCAAACATGTGAACTTATACATTATCAAATGTAGTATATTGATTTATTTTTTTTTTTGATAAGGAGATACATATCAAAATGGCGAAGAAAGCTTCAGATTCTTTTTGAAGCTGTACACTTTCAATTCCCCTGTAAGATGTAGTGCCAGAGATCATTTGATTCACTTTAAAAGAGAAGACTGTAATATTTCTATGACTCCTTCTATCTCCCTTGAAGCTTGAGGTAGTTCTGAGCTGCACAGCCTCTTGGGATAGGCTAGAGCAGCCTTAAGGCGACAGTGGTTTGTGCAGTCTACCATGATTGTCTGCATGTCAGTCACATGTGAAAAACAATGACCCTCTGGCTTGTAGGGCATTTACAAGTGCAAGAGGGATGAAATAGCAGTAAGCATCTCATCATCATTTATAAATACTTTTTTACATTAGTTTGTCTGGTTTGTGAAGTAAAGTAGGTTAAGCACCTTTCTTCTTTGCTATTAGCTTCGTAAGTGGTAAGAAATGAAAGGAAGAAGGTACTAGAAGGTGTGAAATTGTGCTTTTTCTCACGCACTGTCCAGCAGAGCTGAGTGAACACCTGGAAGACTATTCTCATCATGAAAGACTAAATGTTTGCCTGGGGGGGAGGGAGTCCTGCTTGTACACAAGCAGATAAGGCAACATGTGGGAACTGTGGGAATGTCCTTCTGCACTGGCAATGGGGCAGCTGGTGAAACCACATTTGTATATACAAGCTAGCCAAAAGCCCATGCACGAATGTCAGTGTTTTCTATGTTGGTGATGTGTCCTGTCAAAGGACACTAGGACTTCTGTGTGCTGAGCCTTTCACTGCTTTTCTTTTACCTTTCCATCCACTTGGAGCCCAGGATAGGGAAAGCTGAGACTGCAGAGTAGCTTACACCGTTCTAACAGAAGTCAGAACAATTTTTCATCTGAAGCTTCTTGCTTTGATTCTGACACAAGATATTTCATCGGGTTATGACTTATTTTCATAAAAGCAGGGCCGTGTTTTGTCTGTCTGGTTTCTCTGTGGGACAGTTGTGGTTCTTTATTTTTTTAAAAAAAAGCAGTCAAAGGCATTCTTTTGTTTTCAATTTGGAGTGCATCAGTGAGGTGAAAAATACAGCATTACTCCTCTGTCTATTTTAGTCGAGGGCACAACTGTGCATTTTGATGTTATGTTTCAGCCTTTTCTTTAATCAGAAAGGCAGAGGCTTTCTTCTGTGCTGCTTTCTATTTAACCTCCAAAACAACTGCAAAGTATTAGAATGACTCCAGTATCCTCTCCAGCATGAATGTTTCTTGAGCTTGAGAGAAATGCCCACAGTTTCATTAGGCTGGTTATCTGACAGACTGCTCATGAGAAACAGCTGATTCTTATTTTTTTATTTTTTTAATCAAACAGCTTTGTCTTCCTGTGACCAGTCTTTTTGGCTACAGCATTAAATATGCTAAACTGCAGGTGCCAGCAAGCTTTGAGACAGCCTGAGACATGAATGTCGACCCATGGTTGTGTTTTGTGTGCCATCAAATAGCCTACATTATGTACAACTATTTGGCTCATTCATTAACTTGGGTTTTTAACTTAATATGTCTTTAATTACTTAAGGAATTAAATCCAGTGTGGGAGAGATGCAAAACAGCCAGTGGTTTAGGAGTTTAGTAAATAACCTCAGCTTTGTTCAGTTTTGCTCCAGGTCAGGCTGCTGCATGGAGTAATTCCATATGGCAACCTGATTTGAGCTTACTCAAAGTAAACCTTAAAATGAATTTTGGCAAAATCCATGCAGCCATCAGGAACCCATTCTCAGTTTCTGCTGAGGATTTCCTGATAGCTTTCTTCATTTAAAAAAAAAAACCTAAACAAACAAAAAAACCAAACCCCTCAAAACAAAACAAAACAAAAAACCCCACAACCTACCCAATAGAAAAAGAGAAAAACTTTGAAACTTTTTGACTGTCTGAAATGCCCTTTCCCCGCCTTCCAAATCCCAGCCACCAAAAAGCCCTTTAGGCTGCTCTGATTTATGCCAAGAGCTATAGAAGTTAGGTGTAAACATGGCTTACACAACTTTGCCTCCCTCTGGCTTTCTTTGCTCCATGCCTTCAACGATGTGGTGTAGCTGCTCGTGGTGGAGAAGCTTGATGGTGGGGCATGGTGCCTGCCCATTTTTCACTTTTCTGCCCTAGCTCCCATGCTCAGGAGCAACAGCTGCCTGGTCTGTCAACAGCTTGTGCCACTGGGGCGCATGGGCTATCAAAGCCTCTGCTGCTCGGGTAGGGATAGAGGGAAGCAAGGAGATTTGAGCAGTGAGAGAGCCTCCTGTGGGGTGCCTCCAGTGTACAAAAGCCAGGGGTAAAATCCTGGCATTAATGAAGTTGTTGACAGAAATACTTTGGTCCCACTGAAGCGTGGCCAAAAATGTAAAAACATTTTGAAAACAGCACATGAGGCAGCTCAGTGTGCCTCCCTCAGCGGAGCAAGTAAAAGCGTGAGTAAACAGAGAGGTTTACTTGTGTTTGAAACAAACATAATTAAAAAAACCCACACAAAATCCTCTCTTGTCATTTAGCTGAATGATGTCAAATGTGAATAAAAACCCTGAGATAAAACTTGGGCTAGAGAGTAGAAATTCTGGCAGGCAGGGATCTTTGAATGTGAGGCTCTTAGGAAAAGCCGCTGATTGAAATCAATACAGCAAGACCCTGAATCTGAAAAGACCATTTCTGAGCCCTGAGAGGGTCACTGAGCAGAACTGTCAGTTGATAGTATTGAGGCTGCAATTGCCTTCACCAAGGTGTTTCAGTATTTGCTCTAGTGACTTTTTGCAGCCAGTGGCTGAGCATACATTTAACATCCCGCCTGAGATCGCCCTGCTGGGGGAAGGGAAGTTTTTAAAGACTTCTGTGGTTTTAACAACTCCCTCACCTCCTGCATCACCACGTCACAGATTCTGTATATTAATCAATAATGTTTGATTAATATACCACAGCAAATGAATTGAAGAGGTTATTTTTTATGGAGAGAATTTTAAAAGGATAGAAGTTCTCCAGTTTCTGCATCTACTTTGAAAAACATTAATTTATTTGACTTTTTAACAAATTATGAATTATTACATGAAACTTTTTTAAACAGACCTTGGTTAATATTTTCATTTTTCACACTGTAGCAATGGATCATATTTCGGTGTCTGTTTATTTGTTTTATTATGCAACACTTGATTAGGTAATGGCTTCACAGGGAGGGGGAAAATACAGAAACTTTATATCATTAGAAATTACTGTAAGCATTTCCTGGTAGTTTACCAGAAGAAAAAGATGGAAAAGTGATTAGAAAATGCATAAACAGAGAAACTGCACTTCCTTTTTTTACATGGCATTGTTTTTCCTGCACTTTATTTTTATAAAAATAGTATTAAAAAGTCAAGAGTAAGATTTTAACTTCCCATTTATTCCACAAAGAATATACTGTATTTTGATTGCAGGTTACTTTTACAATGGCTAAAGAGTTGCTTTTTATGCTCACTTAAAACCAGGTTACTTTATGAACAGATGAAAAATTACTTCAAATTCAGTTGCACTGTATCTGTATTACAAGGAGGTGAAGAGGAGAGAAGCTTTCAAGTAGAGTTTGCCCAGCCCAGTGTTACCATTTTAATTACTGTCCATCTTTAGCACACACTCTCATCAGGTCACTCCAGATCACTGAGGTAAGTGGAGCTGTACCAACTAGCTCCAGCTAAAGATCTCAAAAGCTTTTTCTAGTTGGGAATTATTTAGGGTGATAGTGAAGACTGCTTTGACAGTATATATTGAATCAGCTAGTTTTAAAATCCAAACACAACTGATAAAAGCATATTCACTGCTACACTAGACATTGATACAGGGGCCACATAAATTCCATGAGATGAAGAACAAGGAGAACGCATGCAAATTCACAAGGGTACGATGCTTTTGCAATATGGATTGCACTTATCTTTTTATTTGCTACAGACAATGTAAATTATGTGCAACAGAATGGAGATTCAAATTATCCAGCATCTGCATAACAATATAAATTACACTGCACTAAGTATGCTAGAGAAAAAAAGACTTTACCAGTATCGAGTTCAAATGAAACAGTGTAAAAAGCAGTGTTCAAAAAACAGTCCCAAAATAATGATGAGTAGATCTTTGCAAGAGGTTCAACTACATTTTGGTGTAAGTACATTATACATATGGGTTTTCAAACACATTCTTCCAATTCACTTTTACTTCAGTCATAGGCAATATTAAAATAATAACAAGCACCTGAGATTTTGCAATGTTTATATGAGTGCATCTATGTTAATATCTTTAGTATCTCTCCCATTGTACCATATTACACATGCAGTCTTTTGTCCTCCTTAACGGCTTCCTCTTCTGGTGAATGGAAAATGCTTTGCCATTGTAGACTTCTGTTCCCTGGAAAGTGGGTATCTATTAGTTGGCTGCTGCAGTTGTGAATGATCTAGTCTTGGGTCAGTTTTACTCCCAAAATCACAAGACAACCTGAGGGAAATTCTTGGTTCTCCCACAGATTTCACAGGTTTGAATTTACTTTGTTTCTGACATTATAGATAAATTCAGATTGTAGAGATTTCAGAAGGCAGAGAACAAAATGACTAAGGCAACAGTCATTCAGGTTCTTACAAGATAAAAAAGTGGCACAAAGAACTGCAGAATAATTATAATTCTGGCTGGAAACTGATGGACGCCTGTAGAAGGAGGAGAGAGGAAAAAAGCCCCATGAAATGAGGTTGGCATGAAGGCAGATATTAAGTTTCCTTTAATTTAAAAAGAAAGATTCAGTGGAATTGTTAGCAGCTAGTATGCTTTTCTTTATTTGTGTTGGTTGATTAGTTATCTTTTGCAAGAGAGAAACAGTTTTAGCACCACAGATATGCCCATCTCTACATGAAAACATTTCACCAACTGCAACAATAGTTTTTCCTGAGCAACCAGTGAAACGCCAGGTCTTTAATGAAGAGGAAAGAATAGATTTAGTGTTTTTAAAATTCTCTTTGTCTTATGTTTGGGAAGGAACACAAGCAGACCTGTCTTTAAGTCCTACTTAGAAAGTAAGAAGGGAAATAATAATTTCTTTTTCAATCGCAGTTCACGCTTCAGGTTTTGTTAAAGCCTATCATTTATATCTTCATTAAGATCACGTTATTATCAAATAATCCAGAGAGATAAATGCCTTTTGGTTATTTATATTTTTATATCCTTTTCCATGTGATGATAAGAGTAGATATATTATCGATTTTCATTTTTCTTTAAACAGTGGGTTTATGGTTAGCAGACAATGAAAATGAGACATACAAACAGATTTCCAAGTGCTGTTAAGCTTGACAGCTTGACCAAGTGTGTGGTTAAAGACCAGTTTTTCAGCCTTTGTGCCTGATTCCCATCTCAGCCACACCACCGCAAGGTGCGGGGGCTGCCTTCACTGCAGTCAGAAGCTGTCCATCTTTGCACAGCTTTATAGCAGACTAATTGAAGCAAATTGACCAGAGGTATTCCTGACATAAGATGGTGTAGAAGAGAAGGAGAGGCCAAAATGAGCCTTTTTGACAGGACTCTTTTCTTTTTTTTTTTATCCATCCACTTTGCTCTCTGATTCTGAGATGTTTTACAGCCATCACAAATCAAATAGCAGGTGGTTTTAATTGACGAAATTATCCTTACTAATTTTTAAGCTGAAAAGACAGATCTAAGGCAAGTCATGTGGTTGAGTTGAAGTGCATTGTCATAGAAATGCACAAAGCATTTTTTCTTCAGTTCTGAATGTGGAAGCATGATTGCTTCCTAGCCTTGTCTGGGTGTGCAGGACTTGCTGGTGCAAATAAAGAATGACATTTGCTTTAAAAAACAGAAAGACAACATTTTTTTAAAATGTTCCAGAAAGATCAAGTCACATCTTCCTCGAAAGATCCTTAACATCTTTTGTAACAGTACCAACAACAAATTGTGTGGGTGTTGGACAAAGAGTGCTGGTAACAGTGCAAAAAATAAAATCAATGGCCATGTCAGGCACAGAGCTGTTGCTCTGTGTTCACGCACAATTGCTCTGAGGGGCCCTAGACAAGTTGGGGTCAAATTGGCAAAATAGGTAGCAACTGTGCTCTTGCAGCAGCCTCCAAAAAGGAGAGGCAGATGTCTATTCTACCTTGCAAACACGTTCTTTTACAATGTGTTACTTCATCTCTCTTATTGCACAAGAGGAAAGTGAGAGACAGAGAATCAAGGATAACACTAATGATAGGCCATATGGAATCCATAAACAATGTTGTTCTAGAATAAGATGGTATTTAAAATGGGTGGGGACCTTAGTCCAGACATTATCTAACTCCCCAGGTGAAAGAAGGAGAATAGGTGAGAATAGGGAGCAGACGCTCAAAGCATGTGATTCAGAGCAAGGCTTTCTGGAAGATATAAAGAGCAGCTTGAATCCCTTTAAAGGTCTGAGTTCCTTTGTATTAAAATAGCCTGCTCCTGCTCCCTGGGAGCTGAACCTTCCTCATGAAGACTAGAAGAAAATACTATTTTGAAACTGGATAAATATTTTGGCCTGTTTTTTGTAAGCTACTTAGGAAATCCTGCACTTTTATGTGAAGACATGGGGTCCCTAAGTGGGGGGGAATGACTGATGGAACATCCTCCAGTACTAAATGTCCTTTCTTTGACAAAGGGAAGCCAGTAAAAACAATAAAGTCTCAGGGCTGTCCTAATAAACTGGATAGAAGGACCACTACACTGGCAATATTACAGTCTTTTACAGCTCATTTTGGATAGCGCTGTAATCAGCAGCTGAAATTAGTCATTGCTCTTGGTGCTAACATCTGGGCCAACCTAGCCCACAGGCCAGTAAATGGGACAGCTGTCTGCAGTGAGGAAGCTAGAGGAGTTAGTTATTTCTCTTCATATTGTGTCTGAATGGCCAATGCTTTAACTGCAGGAGCATAGGGAAGAATGATAGTGTCTGTCTCCCCCAGCATATGTGAAGGTTTCAGGTTTTGGCCTTGTTGTATTTGACCTCACTTAGGACAAGAATGCTTTTATCTAAATCAAAGCCAATTTCTAGTATTAGCCTGAACTTGTGAAGACCCCCAGTGAACAAAAATATCACAGGAATTAGGCAATACTTTCAGAATGCATTTTGAAGTTTTAAGCATGTGCTTAAGTGCTTTTCTGGCTCTACTTTAATGAAAGATGGAAACGTAATGTGGAAATGTGACCGAGAAATTCTGTTTCATTAAAACTGGAATGAATCCCAGCGATGAACAAAACTCGAAATGAAGTACTATTCTCAGATTTAAAAGTAGCCTTTCTCCCTGTTTATTCTCTCCATTTTGCTGCTGCCTGATGTGAACCCATGGTGAGAACACCACAGCAAGCCTGCTTCCTACATTTCTAATGTGAGGTAAACCACATTAGTTATTGGACATTGGTTCATCACAGTAGGGCTTGCTAGAAGGAAAGTACAAACAATAGCTGAAGTATGAAGACATTAACAGGAAATTTCTGTTTTCTTATTCAAAGCTTATCTGAAAATTCCTTGAAAAGAGTATAGGACACAGAAATGGGGAACAATAAATAGTTGATGTATAAGAAAAATAAGCCATTTCTGTTTTAATTTTTTCCACATTTTATCTAGTAACAGAAACAAAATAGAAGGAGGTTGAGGGAGGGACTTTCATCTGATGCAAAACACTGTAGCTATGCTGACTTCTGCAAGTTTGTTTGGGGGAAACGGCACAGACACCCAACTTGGCCTGTCCCAAAGGGGTTTTCTACCTGGGAGCCTGTGCCTTTTTGCAGCTGTGACCAAGTTGCCAAGCAGAAGCAGCTCAGTCAGCTCAACCTAGGCCAAA
>WYDI02032080.1:0-17448 GCA_009867235.2 Psittacus erithacus
GATCACCTCCTTCGACCTGCTGGTCACGCTCCTTTTGATGCAGCCCAGGATACGGTTGGCTTTCTGGGCTGTGAGCTAACACTGAAGCCGGCTCATGTTCATTTTCTCATCAACCAACACCCCCAAGTCCTACTTCACAGGGCTGCTCTGAATAAACAGGGAAGGAGGAAGAGAGCACTGAGCTGGCTGGAGGATGGAGGCAGAGACATTCCCCCTTCCTAGCCATCCCATCCTCCAAACCTCAGGCCGCTCTCCTGCCTCAGCCATCACAACCCCCCATATTCTGTGGCAGCTTTTGGCACAAAAGGACTCAGTTTCTGGAGCCCCCTGTATTAAACAGCTGCAGGTACTGTACACCCACTAACACTACCATGCTAATCAAGAGCTGGGAAGCTAGCATAACATCTTTGGGGCTGACGCTGAATCCTTTCAATGAAGACATTTTTCCTAATATCCAATCTAAACCTTCCCTGGCACAACTTGAGGCCATTTTCTCTGGTCCCATTGGCTGTTGTTTTGGAGAAGAGACTGACCTCACCTCACGACAACCTCCTTTCAGCTAGTTGTAGAGAGCCGTAAGGGCTCCCCTGAGCCTCCTTTTCTCCTGGCTGATCAACCCCAGTTCCCTCAGCTGTTCCTCATCAGACTTGTGCTCCAGACCCTTCACAATCTTTATTGCCCTTCGCTGCACCTGCTCCAGGCAACTCAGTATCTCTCTTGTAGTGAGGGGCCCTGAACTGAACACAGTATCCGAGATGCAACCTCACCAGTGCTGAGTACAAGGGAATGATCACATTCATAGTCCAGCTATTAATAGCTATTCTGGTGGAAGTGGATGGATAGTAAATGGCTGCAGAGAGAAAAGGGTGAAACAGGAACCTTGAGATGGAAAACTTCAGAGTCCTCTGGAGAAGCCCCATGTGAACCCTCACTTTCAGCTTAAGCTACCAGCTAGAGATGACTGCAGAGCCAAGAGATTTTGTCTAAGCCGAGCACAAATAGGGCTGCCCTACCTACTGCTTTACAGCAGCAGGTATAACGGTGACACACAAGGCATGTTAATGAGCCACCAGAAAAGCAAGGTGTGTGATGCTCTTAACTCTGGCTGCTGCCCATAAGAAGTGCTGTCTGATCAAAGGGACATGGAGAAAAGACATAGAAGGGCCTTTCTTTCCCTGCTGGAAATATACTGAATAACCACCTCATGAAGCGTACTGCAGAAACTCTGCATGCTCACTGCTGATGCCTGCATTGCCAACACTTCTGACTCCTGGTGCCCTGTTCACAAGTATTTCAGACAGGGCAAAGGAGATACTCTTATTTTAGTGACTAGCTCTGTTATCAATAAAAGCATGCTGTCTGTTCATCATAAACCTCCCTTGTATCTGCCGACTACAACCAGGAGTGGAGGGAGTAAGGGGAGGAAGATACTCTGCATTTATGTTTCCATTAATTCATCAAGAGAAATAGATCACACGTTCATTTATTCTGCGTTCCAGGACACTTCTCCTAGACACTATATATAGTTTCTCAGATACCAGTGTCTCCCTCACCTACATATTCACACTAATCCATATAAAAGTATGAGTCATTACACAAAGTTCCATCCAGAAGAGTAAGCCATTCATCCTTCGTGGGAGGAGGAGGAGAGGGGAAATTAAGAGCTGTTTCCAATTTAATTGGCAGACTTTACATTTTTGTTCTGCTTCCACTGGAAAGTGTGGTGCTAATTTTTCTGCCACAGCTTGCAACCACAGCGAGATCTCAATCTGCTTCATTTATGTCTGCAGCAGGACCTCTGAAAAAATAAAACAGGTTAGAATTGTATTTGCCATGTGCTGCTGGTCAGCGTGCAAGTTCTGTGTGCTGAACTAAATGCTTGTGTTGTTTGAGGGACTGAAATGTTTTAAACCTTCCTTCAACTGTTAAACCCCATTTTCATCAAATAGATGGTAAAATGGCAGAGTTTAAATGGTACACTGTAACTCTCACACCAACTGCTCAAGCCTTGGTGTTGCAGCTTGACAGCACGATACCTTCTGAATTCATTTTAAAAAAGGATGAGGAGTAAGATGGATTCACTCACAATGCTCTGCAGCTTACCCTTTCCTTTTGCTTTCATACAGTAAAGCACATATGCCCCACCCTGTCTTTTACTGTATCTTCTAGTCAAAAATATGCTTTCCTGTATGGAAGCAACTCCTTTTTGGGTAGTTTTGAAGTGAGGCTACATAGAAAGTGTCAACTTGGAACAGGTATGTGCTTTAACTCCTACATCACCTCCTCCAACACAGGAGTTTTAATTAAGTGTTGCCCTTTCCAAAGTGACAGAGGATGGCTTGGACTGTCTTCTCATTTTTCACTCTTTGTGTAACTTCTGATTTTTTCTTCAGCTGCTTCTTGGCTTTGCACCACCTTCTCTCTCATTTTCAAATCCAACGATTCCAGCCTGGCAGCGGCATGCAACATTTATGACTATTTCAACTCAACTTCTCTCATCTTGTTCCTTTTTGCAGACAGCCCCTAAATCAGGGTGGCCAGTCCTTGCCTCCCAAGCAATTTAGGGCTCATTGCCACAGACTGCATCACCCAAGAAGTGCAAGGGCTCTGCTGGTGAGGGAATGGCCGTGACCTTGCCAGGGTTGAGATGGGTAAAATCCACAGGCGCTGCTGAGCCCCAGGACCACCAGTAAGGCAGCCCCAAGGAAGCACTGAGCAGAAAATCCCCTGCAGAAGGACTCGCACCTTCTAAATGAGCTGCTGCCAGAGCTCCTGTAGCATTCAAGGAGTGATGCCTGGGATCTATACAAGCAGGGTTACACAGACCAGCCACCTCAAGTCCAAAGCAAATAATACACAAGAAACAACAGCCAGGAAGTCTTTCTGCAGGAGATGAACTTGAGCCAAAGCGCTATGAGACTTTAGGCACCTTTTCCCAAATTAAATCAGTTTAATTCTGTATGACTTTGCTAATGATTCACAGATCTCACTACATCTTCGTGGGGCTTTCATTTCCCTGCAGCTATTTCTTTTCAAAATGTGTATCAGTCCTTAACACTTTCATAATGGTTGCCTATCAACACTTTCCAAATTGTCAAACACACAGTCTACAACTAATGTGGGTCCTTTAGTTGCCATCTCAATTAACAACAAGATACAAGGTGGCACAAACATCAGAAAGGCTGCTCTACACCTCCACTTGATATTCAGTAGCTACATTGACAGCCCAACTTGCTCAAGCTCCCCTGGAGCAGAGCATTTGGAACCCTTGCCAACCATGAGCCAACGCCAGACACTCCAGGCGGGGGAAAATACCCTTCTCTTCAGTAAGGAGTAAGTAAACTCTGTCCTGCTCCATAGTGGAAAACAACATAAACTGAAAAAAACTGGCAATCAGTGAGCACTAAAACTGCACAAACTGCTAAAAAAGAAGGGCATTTACATCAATCGGATGTGCTTATAAGTAGAGGTCCACTCCCTCCATTCCCATCTCCTCCCCAAGACAGCACGTGCAATTTTATCTTCACCATTAGCAAGATGGCAGCGTAGCCTGCTAGGCTGTAGCATTTCATCTGAAACTTAATGGAATATGAGCGTGCGTGCAATAATACATTCAACAAATATCCGAGGCATTAAGCAGCACCTGAACAGTTAAGGAAAATTACGGGCCCTCAAGTGAAGATTTCCAAATTACAAGGAAACAAATCTGTACTTGCAAATGTTAACTCCAAGCTTCTTGGGGTATGGCTGCAGAAGAAAAGCATCTTGTCTAAAGAGAGAGTCTCCTTGCAAATTCCAGGTACCTAAGCCTTCTTTTATTTAGTTTTAAGGCTCACCAACAGTTTCCATTAGATATTTAAACCTTAATGGCTATGAAACTACTTAATCTCAAAAAATACTTTTTTAAAGGTAAAAAGTGCATACTTGCAGCTGATGAGTAGGAATCAGGGAAACCTTTTTCTTTTAAAATACAGTTACTCTTTTTGCCTTCTGAAAGTTGTGGAAACTTGCAAAGGTAGAAAAGGCTAAAAAGAAATAAAAGAAAAAAAAGGAAAAAAGAAGAAATGCAACACTAGATAATTTTAAACACTTTGCATACCTAAAAAGGGCATATTAAACCACAACCTCAGTCATAAACCTACAGCAGCAAATCAGTAAGGGCAGAGACGCAGCACCACAGGCGCGACCTGCAGCCGCCACGCTGTCGGCAAGGCAGAGGGTTGGAGTGCACGACAACACGCGCCAAAGGAAGTGGGTGTCGTACCTCGCCCCGAGCATCTCCTTCTCCACCCCACACCCTCCCCTGACCACCTGTAGCAGCCTCAGAGGAAGCAGGCATGCTCCCACATACTTTCCAGAGACACTGCACCAGCCACAATGTATGCACGCAAGCCATCGGCACACGTGTGAAAGTGTATACATGGAGTACCAGCACCAAGTCTTTCTGCAATGATTAACCCACTCTGCAGGCATTCATGCTTCCCCTTCTCTTTTTCTAATTTAAAGGAAAAAAAAAAAAAAAAAAACAACCCACAGAAAAGCACTGCCAGGGACAAGAAGGACCCCTCCATCCCATTCATGCTGTTCCCCTTTCTCACACACACACACACCTACCCACACCTACACAGTGCTGGAAAAAGGCTGTAAGCAGTGTATTATCACTAGTGTGTCCTGGGTATTGGGACCTGTGGTTTTGAGATTAAACACCCAGCAAAGAAATTTCACCCTTTCAACCAGAATTTTCCATAAGTGGTTGAGCACGGGTTAGGAAAATAAATAAAGAGAAAGAAATGTCTTAAATTTCCTCTCGTGGTCAGATGGTTGAGACCAATTCTCTGTGATAAGCTAAAATTAGGGCAAAAAGGGCGCATACCAAGTGTCCAAGAGAAAGTGTCTGGCTATGGGGACCATGCTGCTGTGGACACTGGGTGCTGGCGCCTGGGTAGCAGGACCTGGCTTGGGGGCTCTCCTTGCAGGAACCAGAAGGGCACTCTGCCTCCACCTGCTTCAAATACTTTGCTATCAGTATCTTCTCATCTGTTGTCAGCCTTAAAATAAATAAAAATAAATGCAATCCCACAAAAAACCAAACCAGCTGCCACAGAAAAAGAAGTTGTATCCCCATAAACCCCAAATGACAAAGCAGCAGCAGGGAAAAAGTGGGGCTCATGGAAAGAAGAGGTGTGGGGTCTCTGCTGTTAAGAAAGCAACTTGCCTTCCAAAGGTCATCTGGAAACTCATGGGGGTACTTTGCATACCCTGCAGCAATGATTTCTCCCTCCTTGAGCTGTTTCAGCCTCACCAATGAGCTGCGGGAGCTGCCCATGGGCGGGAAAGGAGTTAAAAATAAAAACAAACACTGAAAAGCTATATGTAAACTGTTTCACCCCTGTGATCATTTCAGCTTGTGGTTTCTGTAACCGACTGAGCAGTGCACCTGCAGAGCAAGCCATGTCAGGAGATACCTCCCTATTAATACCCTGGAGAATCCTCACCCGGCTGTGCCTCCTCAGGCATCTCTCTGCACAGGAGGATGATACTGGCATTCCACTTCATAGGACTGTCCTAAACTCTACAGACAGGAAACAAATGGAAGCTGGAGGGATAGAGGGTAAGAAAAGAAAAACTCCTCAGATATACATACCCTGACTGCAATTTCAGTTTTCAACACTCAACACCACCCTTATCTGAATTTCAGCAAGGCTTCTGGTACCTGGTCATCTCTCCTTCAGCCCACAGTCTCTTAACCAGACAAATAAAGTGGCTGTGCCAGATGTTAGAGCAAGTACAGTCATAAATCCTGCAGCCTCCTTTGCCCCATTCAGGTGACCTGAAACATGAAGTGCTGACCCAGCAGTGAGGTGATGCCCTGCACACAGCACATCCCTGTGAATGGTAAGTGCCCAACTGCAGCACCACAGTTCAGCACGCAAGGCCTGTCACCCTCACTGGAGGTCAGACATCCTATGAGATTTGAGAGAGTGGAATGGGGTTTGGCAGCCTCTGGCTTTGCCGACCAGCACTCATTAGCAGCTCCTTCTCCACTGAGCGCAGAAGAACCAAAAGAACAGCCACCTGGCACCACAAACCACACAGGGCTGCAGTGGGCAGCAGAACAGCCTCCACTGGTTCAAGATCTCCTATGGAGGTAGAGGTTTTAATTTTGGAAAATAAAGGAATAGCATCATAATATGCTAATGTTACAATGAGAGTTTCTGAGGGTATTCTGGTATGGCTTTGAGGTCCCTCCATACACAGTCCTACATGGTTCAATTTTTTTGTTTGAAATCACACACAGGAGCAGCACTTGTACAGGCTGGCTCCTGAACACCTTTCAACCAAAAGCAGGGGAAAGCTCAGCTCAGACTTGAGCCAACTGAGAAGCAGATATACCAAAGAAATTTTCAAATTCCAGCCCAGCATTATTGCTGAGAAACAAAGCTCAACAGCTGCAACTAAGGCTAAATCAGAAACATGTAATTTTTGAAACAGCTGAAATCAGTCTAAAGAGGCAAATGCATTAATTGACACTGCTGATGTTGGAAAATGTGCAGGTAATCACAATGAGCAAGTCTCAAAGGCTGGTGTTCAGATAAGCATTCCCAGTACGGCTGTTTGTCCAAAGCTTAACCAAACTATTCAAACTTGCTGGTTTGCAAAGTCAGACTGCAAGGAAAAACCTTTCAGAAGACGTAATTATTTGACACTAGAACATGGCTACCAGGACACAGACTGGAATTAGATTCTAGGAATGGGGAAACGGATCTTCCCCTACATTTTCCTCAAGACAAAATCATATTTTTTATTCTGACAATGGCAGAGCAAAATAGACTTCCGCTATGACCCTGTCACAGGGCAGCAGGAGGTGCCCATGGACTGCCTGCAGACTGTACAGCCAAAGGCTATTCTTTCCCATCCATTGGCTTTTGTATTGCTTGTTTACAGAACTGTGGCACAGAGGACACCCTAAAACCATCTGCACCACAGGATAATCATACACAGGGACAATGACTTCACTGCAAGAGATGGACTGAAGTTGTAGGAGAGGATGATGGGTACCTGTGGAAGAAGGAAAGCATTAGGCCAAGCAGAAACCCCTTTTGGTACCCATGTTTACCACTTCCCCCTACCCCCTGTGCATACACACCCTCCCCACAGGACTCAAGTCTTTCCTGCACTTTGAATTCCTTTGCTGCTGAGTACGGCAGTCAGCCCTTTCATGTTATGTTAGAGCAGACTGTAAAGACTCTGGTCCTGTAAAGTTCTCCTGTGACATTACTGACCTCCTCACTCTCTATGCTACTCCAGTTTCCGTAAGAAAGAAAAAAGTACTTAAAAAATTCTCAAGCGATTCAAACAAGTACTGTGTTCATCTTCAGAAATGACTGGCATCACTTTGAGATCAAAATATCTACCCGATTGCTCTAGAAAGGCTTTATAGCTTCAAGTTCTATACAGATAACACTTCAACAGCACAATTATTTATTTCTGTCCACCAAAAAGAATTGTGAAAAGCACCAGAAATATTTGCAGCAGGCTACTAATGTCAATTCCAGCTTTCCCTGCAAGCTATTTTCACTACATTAGTCTTGATAGCATCACAACTCGTAGAGGTAGGGAACAATATAAATTAACAGAGTCATGGCAGCCTAGGGAGGAAGGGAGGGAGGGAAATAAGGAAGCAATATTTATCTGTTGAAAGTAGGAGCTGAGAAGAAAAATAAGCATTACACTGATTGAGTAATACACGGGTTGGTGTATAACAACTTGTGCATTACATTTGCAACCTTGTGTTTTGCTTTAATAAGTGGGGCTAGACAAAGCAGCTGGACTGTAGCTGTACCATGACGCATGCCAGACCTTACTTGCTTTGATCTTGTGGAACTGTAAAAATTTTGAAGAGAAAGTTTGGAGATGACTCAAATGATGCTTGCAGCTTTTTAAGCCTGGAATTTGGTGGTTACTGCATTAAGCATTACTCATTTTCTGAACAAAGTGGAAAGTTAACACAAATTGGCAGATGACTAACTGTCCAAGAAACAGATCACCAAATGAATCACTGACTCTACTTTGAGTCTAATAATAAGGCAAACAAAGAGGAACAAGAACGAGGAAAAGACCAACAAAAAATTTCCTTGCAGAGTGCTTACATTTGCACTGCCCATGAACTTCCAGCTATAACAAACTACGCAATGATTTTACAATTTACCATGAGTTTTACACTGGGCTGAGTTCACCAACATGCCTCACCATTACTTCACTCCATCACTTAATTTGGATTTCTGTAAAAAGAATTCTGCACCACAGTTTCCCTCAGTACCCATTTAGTAACAGCTACAGGAATAAATTAAGGGATTGGAAATGTAGTTAAATCACTAAGTAGAGTTAGAAGCATCTGGCAGGTTACGGCTTCAACACACAGAAGTACCTCAGGCACAGCAGATACCTGAAGTTGATGTGAAGCAGAATTTAGGTTTCTCAGCTTGAGAGCAGGACCTAATAAAAAACCTGCAAACACACTGATTTGTGCTAGTCAAATTCTGGTCAAACGTTCGCCCAATATACATGGCCAGCACACAGCTTTGCATAAAATCACCAGCCGTGCTACTCAGGTACACAGGAGAACGGTGGCAGTGCTATCCCTCCTTCCAAACAACAGCCAACTGGCTCCAGCAGCCACAAAGGGTGAAGCTATGCATGACTGTTCAAAGTGGTGCGTGTTTGCCCCTTTGCAAAGGCTCTGTGTCCTCAGTGCTCCCCCATCTACCCTGCCTCAGCTCTGCTACTCTTCAGACCCCTGGTCTTACTTATCAGATTGTCTAGAATATTAGTCAGGGCTAAGAAAACGGTGGATTGATGTGTGCTAGGTTGGAAAGCTGAAAGTCCAACAAGTGCACAGCCAAGCAGGACCTCCTGCATTCACCCAGCAGCACAAGGCATTACCAGCCCCTCTCATTAAATAGGTTAGACTCCATCCTTCACCTAAGCAAATGCAAGCCGCTCTGAAATGCACTGAACCCATTACTCAACATCTCTAAGCACACAAGCTTGCCATTATCCTCAGAGCGATAAAAGATCGGAAGGAAAACCTGAGGGTCTAGGATCACAGCCGCCTGGCTCAAAAAACTCTCCACAATCAGTTCATCTCAGCTATAACTGAATTCACAAGAGCTCATCAGAGCTGGGAGACAGGTGACACACTAGGTCACATCAGGCCAGGAGCAACCAGAAAGAAGTCAGAATAACACAGCTATTTGATGTTTGCAGAAGATAGTACTTTTGCATTTTGCTAATGTAGAAGGGTTGCTTGACTGAGCTCTGTTTTCCTCTAACGCTTCTTTCAATTGTCTGTTGCAAATCCAAGCCAAAATTAAAGGGCCTGAACCTCTCATTCCTGGGCAGCAATCTCTTATTGCCAAGCTGCAGGTTAGGCTGGGCACAGGTTGATTTGGTTTTTAGTAGTACCACCCCACAAAATCAAAACACGAGTGACCTTCAGGAGATGGGGAATGATGCTGTGACAGTCATTTGCCCCTTAGAGGCCAGGTGTCCCATGGCCAGCTCTAGGTCTTTAAACAGATTTTGGTTTAATTTGATTTGTTACCCAGGTTCTTGCCAGACCCTGCAGTAAACTCAACCAGCAGAAAACTAACCCAATGCATACAATGAATAGTCTGCTGCCAATTTAGCTCTCAGGACTGGCCCACTGTGAAATGACACAGGTGCCATGGCAAGTACAAGGCAAGGAGAGGAGATGATGCAGAGCTGAATCACAAACTCAAAATTCAGTAGCAACTGTGTCTGTTGTCCTTCACAGGTCCAGCCCTTGGTGACTTTGGACAGCAAGTCCCATTTCCAAGTCAGCAAAGCTCACAACATGGATGAGATTTAGATAAGTTACTCATTCGTCATGACCCAACCTCAGAACACTTCTAATGGCAATTATCTTCTGAAGACAAGCTGAACTCAGAGCACTGAACCTGTGTCCTCTTGAACTCTGAATAACCACTGGCACCTGATTTTGCAGTCCGTGCTGATTACTATTTGTGACTTTCAGTAATAACTGTCCATAAATGAAACCCTTAAGTTGGAAATTGGCCTTTTACTGCTACACAGATCTGAAAACAGTAAAATCACTCTTATTGTTGCCATGTAACAAACAACTGGATTTTCACATGTTTCAAAGCTATATCTCCACAGGCTTCTACGCCTCTATTTTTAGTGCGCCTCTCTCAGTAAGAAGCTACAAGACAAAGATTCTCCATCACAGTTTGGTTATACAAGAAACTAACACCACATCCACAGTATTTCAGCACAGTCCAAATAAACTACATAAATATATTTAAATATTTAGTGGTAAAAGATGCCCGCTGACACAGAGGGAGCTGGGACATCCCTAGATTTACTGAGGATCTGCCCCAGAATAGATTTGTAAAAAGCACACTCTGCTTTTAAAATAGAATAATAAGCAAAGAACTATCACATCCTCATAAGGAATAGCTTACTAGCATAAATATTGCAACAACAGAGAAAGTAAACACAGAGGTTTCATAAATGTTGGAATTTTCAGTCTTAACAGGGAAGAAAAGACTAGCTCTGCTCATTTATAGTCTTTAAATCTTTTAACACAGGCAACTTGAAAGCAGGCAGCAACACTATATATTAATGAAGCAGATCAGGAGACACTGATGGGACTACTATTAAAAGCTAAACACCTCACACAAAAGAATTAAAATTTGATATACTCCTATTTGATATAGAAGGGCATGCTCTGCTTATATGAAAATGAAGTAACTTCACGTTCTACAAGTTACGGTTTCAAAAAAGCATGGTATGTGCTAGGGGTTACTTCATTGCACTAAACACAGGGTCTTTACATTCAGCTGCATAGGTAAACAGCTAAAAGGATGACAGTGTATTTGAAATCTATTACTTAAAAAAAAAGAGAGAGAGAAAGAGAAGAATTTAATAGATCACTTTCTGATTTGTCCCTTTGTCAGTATCACTTTCAGTACTGGAAGACGCGCATTTCCTCCTAGGTACTGACAGACACATCCTGCAGTTGTCATTAATTCTTCAACTCCTATTTTCTGTTTACTTCCCTTTCTGGATCCTGTGACCCCAACTCAAACAGCAATACAGGTCACTCAGCAATCTTACTGTCCTCTCTTTAACAAAGTGGAAGAATAGCAGCTCGGCAAGATGAGGTAGTGTGCCAAGTCTTCCCCCACTCTACATAAATAGATTATACTTTCCAGATGTGCATCTTACACATTGAAACTGAACATCAGCAACACTCACTGCAGTGAAACACTGAGGAGACAGCAGAGGGGAAGATTTTAGCACTGCCAGCAGTGATACAATTAGGGCTTTTTGGAGGGTATGAGATCTTTCAGTTGCACAGCAAATCATTAAAGCTTCCATAAATTTTGCTTTGTACTTTTTTTTTTTTTTTTAATAAAAAGCTCAAAGTAATATTTTCCAACCTTTCACTAAGAGTAGGGGCCAAATCCACGTGTTAAAAGTCTTCCACAGTTTTATTATTAGAAGTAGAAACCCTACTGATACTGATGAGTCATTTGTATTGGCGGAAACCAAGAACACCCATTTTCTTCATGTGTTACAAAGATCTTAATGTGGTTTTCTATTCATTACTGGTCGAAGTAGTTGACTAAAACCAAAACAAGTGACAAGAATTCACCTTACTGTTATTAAAGCCAGATTTATACCAGCTGATTTTGTTTATCATGATTTTAGAGATCACTTATTTTTGGCTCCACTTCACAAAAAGAAGAAAAATATGCAAAAAGCAACTTTGAATTTAAACTCTGTGACAGTAAATTCAGAACTGCAGATGGGTAATTCACACCACTTCTGCAAAGGCTTTTGTGATCGACTAAGAAAGTAAAAACAAAGCAGGGAAGAAAGCAAACAAACCACAAGAAGATCAGTTAAAAATCATCAGTCAGCAGAATCTATTGTTTTAGGATTCTTATGAGTAATCAGAACAGAATTTGTAAATAAAGAAGCAGTTGTACAACAGTGCAAGTTTTCATCTTCATGCAAATGAAGACATCCTTTCACGCTAATGGCCAGCAGTATTGCCACACAGGAGATAAAAAACAGACCAAAGAAACTGCAAAATTCTGAGAATTAAAGATAGCTAAAACTAGGTTGTTAATCGGAGTTCCTTGCTGGCTTTAAAGTTTTCTGCCATGAAAAGGGGCAAAGGGTAGAAGACTGTACAGCTAGCAATCGCCAAGGGAAGATACAATTCATATGCTGGACATGGCATAATCAAATTGGGAACAGTGCTCAGGGGAATTATTTTTTTGTAACATCCCATTCACAAAAAAAGAAAGCAAGAAACAAATTAAACCCCAGAGGTTTATTCCTGCTGAATACCCATAGCAACTAGATGCACCTCAAGCAGAACCTCTGCAGCGGTGCAATGAATTTTTACTTCGTGCTCTGTGCCTAGCAGAACAGCAGCCTGGCAAAATGACAGTGTATTTTGATATTACTGGGGAAGAAAACCACAGCAAAGCAGTGACCGGAGAACTGAAAATAACCTTTGAACAACAGCTCGGCACTAATGGTCTCTCTGCCTGCACCTCCTATTGTGGATAGTTTACAGCGAGGGTAGCTCCAAGCTGCACCAGACGCGTGAGTCAGCAAGAGCAGCTTGTAGGAAATTGCTGACATGTTCAATTGCTCTCACATACACTGAACACACCTACCCACTAAATAAAAAACAGACTGCATGCAAATTGGGGTAAAGGAACACCTCCACACCTACAGTTCCTGTTTTCCTAGTTCAGGTTTAGGTTTTAAAGCGATCACTAATAATGAAAAGAGAAAACCTCAGTGGATGTCAGCTATAATAGTACCTATGATTAAGTCTCAGGGGTCATTTTGTTTATTTGAATAGACATAACTGCTTTTCCCCTTTTCAAAACACAAAATTGATGCTCGACAGTGCAGAAGCCCTGCATGGTGACAATCAATAAACAGTTCCTGTTTTTCTTAGTGGGGAGACTCCTTTTGAACCTATGCACCAAAACCCATCTACCCATCACAGCCCAGCTGAGTGTTTTCAAAGCTTGGGAACCAAAAAAAAAAAAAAAAAAAAAAAAAAAAAAAAAAAAAAAAAAAAAAAGAAAAAGAAATAAGCTCCCAACTTCCATTTAAACTCCTACTAGGGGGAAACTGGAAGTTCCCAGGGTTTTCATTCCTAACAGCTTTTCAAAAGTCTGTTCAGTTGATACAAAAGCAGAGAAAGTTGTATGCAAATTATAGGACTTTGGAATAAATATGGGAGGATCCAACCCTCTCAGGTCACGTTTCACATTAAAAAGAAGAAGAAAATGGCGTACCTCAGGTCCCAGTGCCTCTTGACCATCACCACCACCTCCTGCTTCTTCTCTTTGAGACGCTCAATCTAAAGTGTCCCAGTGTGCTTTGAGGGCAGGTCTGCACCATTAGCTGTAAACAGCCAAGGGGGAGCAAAGGCAGAGTAGATCAGAAAGGGGCAAGGGGCTATACATGAAGGGGCTGCACACCTAACCCTAACCCTAACCCCCTCAACCACCCAGGAGCTGCACTTCAGCCCCTGCCACATTAGGAGCCTTTGGAAGCCGCCTGTTTCACACCAAAAAGGGACACATCTATCCATCTGCTGAGATGCCAGTGCAGCACAGACGGTGTTCTTCAGGTTGTTGCTGTGCCTCTGTCTGCATGAAGATCAATACAATCAAGCAGAGGAGTTTTCAAGCCTGATTTTTGACAGATCAAAGTTACTGCTGTACACGTAAACTTTCAGCATAAAGATTCTTCCAAACATATTCCCCAGTTCCTTTTTATTTACCTGTTCTGAACATATGGTTGATCTTCAGTCAATACCATTAGTTCTAGTAACTCAGGGGCCTCAAGTCCATCACAGCCAGGGAGCGACTTGTATACATTCCACTAGCTCGCCTGCTCTAAACTTGTAATTCACAGTCAAACAGTAACACAGTAACTAGTGCTCTTTTCAATCCGCTACAAAGATGTTCCTGCCTAACTAAAAGGCAAAATGAACACATTGCAACTCAGCTGGCTACATTCATGCATTTTACATCTTCTTGATACAAGCGCCAAATGGATGCGTAATATTCAGAGAGCTGCCAAGGTTAGTATCTTTTGACTGAACTTAAAGGAAGGATGACCATTTATTGCAAAAAGCTGAATAAGCAGTTTGAGCACTATTCTGGAAGACCTCAGGGAGTTACTGGGGGTAGAAAACTACTACCCACTCAGCTACTACAGCAAAATCATTTAAGCAGCTACTCAAATACCAGTAAAGAACTGAAATACCAGAAAGACTCTCTTTCACATTCTCTTCAAATGCCTGTAGTCAGGAGAAGCACTGGAAGCAGCAAGACTAACTCTGATTTTATGAAAGCTGTAAGTTTAAATCCAAATTTTCTTCCACACATTAATGGAATGATTAGTATATTTCCCCTAATAGTTTAACTCAGAAACCATTAAGATAAGATATCATACACAAAATGAGCTGAGCTGAAAATTCAGACCCAGAGGTGAAAGACAGAAGCATGCATGCCTGCAAATGTAAGTCAGGATCTGCTGAGCACTTACAGGTACATTCATGCAACTTGTAATCTACAAAGCCATTCAGAAAGCATTCCTTTGGTTAAAAAGGCATGCACATTTTGATTTGAATATATAAACCGTGTTCATACCATCTAAATTAAAATCACAAAAGACTGTTCACATCACCCAGAAAATGCTATTCAATTTACACCAACAGTTTATTACATAAAAATGTCATTACCACTGAAATGATTACGTTGCATATATTAATGTTACACATCTCGTTTTTCTGCTTAGTGCCATAAATGTCTTCTAGCTACGCTCTAAGAGGTCACCTCTTTATCTGCACATATGTGAAGTCCTATCCAAAAAGAACGTCACAGGCACACAGTAAGAAAACATCCTTTTTATTATTCTTTTTGGATTTAATGAAAAAATAAAAAATGCAATCTTTTTTTTTTTTTAATGGCTGGTGGTATTTTTAGAGAAAAAATTGAGGAAAATGACTAATCAGCAATCATACTGCAGTCTATTAAGAAAAAACAGCTATTGCACATCAGAACAGAAAATCAAGCAATGGAACTTTTAAAATAAGGGAGGGCAAGCAACTTCTGTTACATATTCCACGATACACATCATGTAAGGAGTGTTTTATTCTCAGCTCTCTTTGTTGTTAATTATGCACATGCAGAAAGAGATACACAAGATTGCTGTACAGTATGGAGATTTTATTAAACTCATTCATTTCAATGAGCCTCTGAGGGCTTCTACAATGTCAAAGATTTACCAGAGTCTCCTCATATTAGAGGCATCGCGTCTGTAACACTGCCTGTTTATTGGGATTTGGACCGTTGTTCTCAGCTGGCAACTCAAGTGCCATCTCTTAACTTTCCTTCATGCTCAGCACAGAAGAGCAAACAGCTGATGTTTTCTTGCTGCAAAATGAACGATAGAAAGCAAAGAAGGAAGGAGAGGAAGACGTCCCACCTACATCACCAGCGCATCCTGCTAGCGTGCACAATATTAATACCAGCAGACATTCCAGATGCGCCTCCAGGTCAGAAAAGGACTAGAAATACCTGTCCTAGCACTGTTTCCCTGCGTAGGATACCTGAGCATAAACAATTGCTGATGATTAACCACTTGGGATCCATCAGCACGTGTATCAATTGTGTATCTGCTGTGTGCAGCTTTCCTACCCAACCTTTGTAACTGTAAAAGTTTTCAGAAATTTTAGTTGTTTAACCCGCATATTACCCTGAAGATTTGCCCAGCAATGCACAGTTTGCTTCTGCAGAGCACTTCTGTAAAAGATCTCTTAAATATCCTGACAATCTCTAAAATCATTAGGGACCTTTCTTGGCTTGTGCCTGACAACACAGTGCACCGGCATACATCTGTTTGAACGGCTCATCCAGCGTTCACAGAAAAACTAGACCTATGTTCCTGCTTTTCCAATCCTCTACTTTTCCAATTAGGCACGGCTTCCCTCCATTCCTTGCTGAGACCTTCAGAACAGTCTTTGAAGCTGGAGGGTCAAATGTGAGAAACGATGCTGAAAGCACAGGTTCGACACACCACAGGGAAGTACGACGCCAATCCATTTTGCTGCACAAGCGCCCAGATCCCGGTGACGGGGGGCGGGCAGGCAGATACAAAAGGCAACACAGGCTTTTAAAAGAACGCGCTCACATCTGAAGTGGAATCTTATTTCTATCTGTCGGATGTAAAGGCACCTAGAACGCTGGTGTAAGGCTGGTGTACGGCTGGTGCAAGGCTGCTGCTAACAACAGCCCCACAGACAACAGCTGAACACACAACCTTATCGCTTTATTCCATTCATCTCACCAAATACAATTATCTCAAATTTCAGTATTTACATACCTGAAGAAGTCAATTTACCTAAGCACCACCACCACCCTCTTCAAACTGCAGAGCATTCCACCATCTACAGCACAATTCCAGACAATTCCGTGGCTGAAAAACATCGACTTGTCTCTAGCTCGAGCCCCAGAATACCAAATTAAAATATGCACAAGTTTAGCGACAGTTCCAAAGTCTTTAAAAATGGGCTTTCATCGCGAAAACACAGACACGGCTTCAACTAGGACAAACAGCAACACTGTAATTTCCCAATTTTTCTCCAACAGCCTAAAATACGAGGACATCTCTGCCTTGCGTTTGTTAATAAAGAATGAAACCCAGGATTTACTCCGGAGCTGCCGGAGCTCCGGCGAGCAGGGCACAACGATCTCACGGTAACCGAAGCGGTTTAAACAAGACACCCCGCCGCATTACAAAAATAGCCCGCTCCACAAAAGGAGAGGCACGATTTCACACTTAGCGTCTTTCATGACAACCAGCGCCTTCACGGCGCGCTGCCCTGCCTACACGCTACGTTTTAATGATCCAAGAAACTGTTATCAGAGTTGGCATCTCGCTCCGAACCCATAAAATCCGGGCTGGGGGGACACAGCGGGAGGGGGGCACACACACAGCACGGTGCACGCCCGGGCGTGCGGCGCGATGCGGTGCCCGCCTGCCCCGAGCCGCTGCAGGTGGCGGCGGGGCCGGAGGAAGGCGCCAGCGGTGGCGGGACGGCCCTTTAGCGGAGGGGCTGCCGCGGAGCTCCCGGCCCGCCCGGCGGCGCGGAGCATACGCGGACACACGCGCGCTGGGGCGCCTGCCGTGCACTCGCGTTACGCAACGCGTGCGTTTCCCACTTGAAGGAATAAGCAGCGAGCGCTCCTCCGGCAGAGCCCGGGGCCGCCCTGGGGCTGGGTGCAGCCCCCCTCCTAACAGCTGCTCGGGGAGGAGGAGGAAAGCCACGCTGCCCCCCCACACTCCTGGCCAGCC